>SGPL01000157.1:0-60619 GCA_004802705.1 Bondarzewia mesenterica
CTGGACACACCCACAAAAGAGTTTTCTGCTCCTCGGTGTTGCGGCGCTGTCGTCGGGTAGCTAGGGCGTGCACGCTATTCCAGATTCGGGGTTGGGGATCTGATCGTTCGTAGATGGTCGCCGGCAACAGTGGCAATGGGAGGCTGGAGCGACTGCATCGGTGTGGGTGGGTGGGCGTCTGTGCATCAGGCTTCCATGCAGGGGAACGCGATGCTTCAAGCTGGACATGCATGTACCTAGCTTATCTCGTTAGGAATCATGTTCGACGGTACCCGTTGGCTCCAAGGTTCAAAATGTGTTCAGCGCTCAACAGCACCGACGATCGTCTTCGTTATTACGGTCGACGACGACGACGTTGACCCTCTTTTTTTAAAACGAGACACACGGTGCAATGTCAAGAGGGAGCATAACTGACGTTTCGGTAGGTTCGACGGCGTTCAGCTCGGCATCGGCTTTGCTGCTTTTGTGGGTGCGGGCTGGTGCGGGGCGTTGCTCGGCGCTCGCGCGTTGATCCCGTCGGGGTTTGCCTTGCGAGACCCACATGCCGCACGCGCGTCAGAATTAGCTCTTTCTTAGACGAGGCCGACGTGCGCGGGGCTCGACTGTACGCCCACTGTTGTAAGTGGTATCATGCAGGTCCAGTCAGTCACATCGTCTTTGCGCATCGAGCAGCCGAACCTTCTCCAGCCAAAGCCCGTGGCGAGCCATGTGGCATGTCACTCCAGGTACAGCTATGCACGCGCGCCGGTAACTTTCGCTAGTGGCGTGCTTTGCTCGACTTGGGTTACGACGTAGGTGCGGCCCTTGTGTACATGGTAACCTACTCGTTCACCCTGCGGAGCCGCCCTTTTCCATCTCCTCCTCAAGGAAGCCAAACGCTCACTCACAACGTGTTTCTTCCTTTCCAGGTTTCATTCGCCAGCACGCCCGCGCCTCGTGTTGCCGTCGCGCTTCTTCCCTAGTACTAGTTTAAGGCGCATCTTACATCCATACCAACTTGACCTCCCGGGCATCGCCCTGCAGTGCAAACATATATTCTGCTGTAACTTGCCCCTGTTGAACACTCCGATGCTGGACACTGGCCGTCGCGCCTGGCCGATAAGTATGTAGCTCGCGTGATCCTCCGTACCACTGCCTTTGAAGAGCGCCAGTGAGTACTTGCATAACCCACTTTGACCCACCGCCGCATCAGCAGGAGGAATTACTAACTATCCACCGCGAGGGCGCGCGCATATATGGAGTCGAGTGAGCTCTTGCACGCACATCCCTTTCCCCCTTTCGTCTCGGTCGTCCTTCTTGAGACCCAGGAGGGTCCCAGCGCATCTTTCCGAATCTTTATAGCGCGCTGGATATCTTGTATGCGTGTTGACGGTGGATCATCGCGGGTGCAGTTAGATGAACTGGCGTCTAGGATCACTGCATTCGGTCGTGGTGTGGGTCGATGCTATGTATTGGATTGGATTGATTGTGCGCACGCTGACGCCACCTCCTCTTCATGTCCCTTCAGGGAAGGCCCTACACTGCCACTCTTGCATCCACTTCCACTTGTTTTCGCTTGACTCGTATGTGTGTATACTCAATGGAGAGTTAGTTTCTGAAGTTGAAACGCTTTCGGCGGCGCCTCGACGCGTATGGTGGACAGGACAACGTACTCGTGTGTGTTTAGCTCTGACGCCTGCGCGCACTTTGCCTCTCTTGGACAGACTGGGTGAGTGTTGAACATATTTAATCAGTGCGGCACCCGCTAGGGCCATACGTGCGTGGGTCTTGCACACATGTGCATGTACATACCAGATACCGTCGGAAGGCATCGCTTTGAATAGTCGTCGACGCGCTTGGCCTCATAATTTCTGCCTGATGAGCCTACCCCCTAATAATGCCCCTCGGCTCACCTCAATGTGTGCGCAAGCCGCAGTTGTTGACTTGAGCAGTGCTCTGCGAGTAGAATGCGAAGGGGCCGCTGACATCCCCGTTGATGATATGATGAGGCAACGGTAATGTGCTGGCCATCCCATCTCAGAAGGCTGGTGAATACTGTTTTCACAACTAGTTCCGATCGCTTGTGTATCAGTACTTCGACTCGATTGAGCTTGGCGCCGCAGATGCGAGCGCCGCGTGAGCTGCCTTGCTCGTTCTTTTCTACGTCTCTCGCTGCCCGTCACGCTATAAGTCCTGTATATGGGCCTGTGTGGATGGACTAATACTTAATCGCCTCAACCTACACTGGTCCGGTGACATCCTCAGTTTTCCCTTCGCGCGGCTCCGACGTTCTTGACGATCGTGCGCCTGGACATCTGTGTATTCGATGTAATGACGAACTCGACCGTGAGCTGCCCGCTCCACTCTTGTCTCTTGGCTTCTTTGTTGTTTCGCAGCTGGGCCATGGATCGCGTGGCTTTTGAAGTTCTTGGGACTGAGCTGTACGTACATCGTGGTTCGTAGAAGGCTTTTGGACCGTCTGGTGCAGACCATGCGCGCCTCGACGAACCAAAGGATTTGCATCGATAGGAGGGACCGGTTCTGACTTCTCGAACTGTGCGCCGAGGTTCCAGGATGCGGCGGGCGTCCTCGGACCGTGCAGAGCGTGGGGGATGACGACTTATCGATCGACAGGCGTATGTACATGCGTTATGCGGACGAGTCTTTTCTCTTGTATCTTTGGAAGCTTGTACCGTAAGCTCCGAAATCGGGGTTCGAGGTTCGAGGTGGAGTATTTGGTGACAGAAGGTGAGAAGTGCGGCGGGCCCATGTCGCGGCGTGACGATCTTTGGAGTGATTTGAGTGGAGCAGTCGAGAGCGCATTGGAACGAAACTTGTTTGAGTGTAGATACTTGCTACAGCACGAATTGGATGACCCCTATCGCGCGACGGGTATCTGGCGGATTCAACAGGGAGAGCAGTGCCGAGGAGTACATATGTAACGTGCATATCGATGAGGAGGGACTGGGCATTCTCGCCTGATGTCACATGCATCTCAAAGGGAGGGTGCTGATGTTTTGGCGTATACATATGTAGATGGCAGAAGACTCGCCTGGGCATCGCATGAATGTGTATCGGTCGTTCATTACATCGTGCGTCCGCCGCTACGAGGCGAAGAGACTCGGAGTCGACAGGACGACGTCAGATGATCTCGAGTTTGGAAGGTGAGGTGAGGGTCGGACGAGGCGAGGGAATGATATGTCTTGATATAGCCTGTTGCTGTATGCGGTCGAAGTACCCTGTGGTCGGAGGAAGTGTTCAGGACGTAACGTACCCGCTCGTACCCGTCGGCCATACGTTCCGCCGTGTGAGTTGCGAGTGGCTGCCGTGATGCAGACTCACGGAGCTTGGCCAGCACCTGAATTGTTACGTTCGTTGAAGGCACCTGGGCGGCGAAGTTGAGAAGTACTTACAAAATGCTTACATTTGCAGTTCAGGCTGGGTATTGAGATCGTTGGAAGGATTGTTCCGCGTTCGTGTACTTAGACAACGCGTATCGCCCCCTTGCGCGAAAGTGACAGTCGGTGCTGCTGAACCCCTCACGCTTAGCAGGAGAGAAGAGGTAGTCGTCATGAGTTGTCGCATCAGTAAGACCGACAAAACCAGTTGAGATCCCATTCCCTACCCCCTTCCCAGAGAAAAAACATAGCCACAACGATTGAGATGCGGTAATGGTAGATAAGGATATGATCTTTATGAGCGAGTCCGAAACGGAAACAATGCGAGGATGGGACGAAGAGAATGCACAATAGTGCGCAGCTGGAAGTCGTTTGATGTAACTTACGCTTAGTGAATACGCAGGGTTTGCCTGCACTCGCAGCGTCTCAGGCTCTGTAGTTGGTGTCAGTACTAGAATGCGAAAGAAATCGATCGGCAACGAGATACCAACACGAAGAGGATGCGGCCTGCTTTAGTTCTTTTGGTGCCCGAGTGAGATCCTAGTTGCGGAAATCAAGAAGCATCTCCTGAAGTTCATAGGAATAATTGGGGACACGCAGATGGCCATGATGTAGTTCTGGAAGATTGGATACATTGTGCCATTTTAAGAGCACAAAGTCCCTTAATAATAAAACAGGATGAGCAGAAGTTGCCAACAATACCTGTAACTCAACGTCAACCAATTACGAACACGCGCGCAGCTGTTAAGGATCCTCAAAACAATGGGCTATGAATCTGATTAATCAAGCAAAAGACGGACATATAAGTGAGGCTCAATGCATTCGAAATCAACGATTGTCGTGATGGAGAACTTGTTGCAAATCGCATTTCCAATCTCAGTTTGTGTGTTTTTGATGAGGGAATCACACGTGATGAACGACCTCGTGACCAAAAATTCCGAGCTCAGTCTCCGTCGCTGTTCGCGTTGGTGAAAGCATTCACGCCATGCTGACCGTCCGCAGGCTGCTTGCAGTCCACAGACCGCTCGTCAGGGCAAACGCAACCCTTCCGTCGAATGCCTCAAAACCAGCGCCTCCTCCCCCTGCCGCGCCGTCCAGCTCAGATTCTGCCACGACGACCGCGACTGGCGCAGCTGCGAACGTAAAAACGCGCGGGCGAAAAATAAAAGTATACTAGACAGCGCCCGTCGATCACACTCGAACGACCGCGCGGATGGTGCCGCCCGCTTCCTCTCGGTGTACTCCCAGCGTACGACGAAGCGCTGCGTTACCTCGCACAGGACTCGCGCAACGTCCAGCGCGAGGCGCGCGACGGCAAGGCCCTGCGCACGGATGCCAACACCAACCTCATGACCCCACGCGCGGTCATGCCGACCCTCCTGGGCACCCACGCACCGACGACCGAGGTCTGGCTCGTTACCGCCGTGTTCGGTCTGCCCAGCAAGGGCGAGGCCCTGGGTGCGGAGGTTGGTTGGCTGGCCGAGTGGCAGAAGCGCCCCGTTGTGCCCAAAGAGATATTGCAGCTCATCGATGCGTAAAATGCGTTTTTACCACCAAATCTGACGGAGTGTAGGAGTGTTTATTTTATTTGAAGTCCGCGTCGTATGTACAATATGATACTAAGTCCAACGATTGACTGAGCATGATAGAAAAAAGTGTCCCCATCAACTCTATCTGTCTATGGTGTCCATGATCTACCAAAAGTCCTTCACGATGCACAAAACAAATCAGAGAAAGAAAGAAAAAATAGAAAGGACGAGCTTCTTATTCGAGGGACATCGACATCTCTCTTATTCAGCTCGCTTGTCCGTTCACATGCAGCTTCGAGCTCTGAGGCTGTGATCCACCTGCGCTCGCACTTCCATTCCCAAGGGTCCGCTCTATTGCGTTGACGGCCTGTTTCTTCCCTTGCGACGCCGTTTTCTTGCTCTTCCTCATGAACAGCCTATGAACACACAGACGCCCGGCAACTCCAGCGCATAAGCGCTTCGAGATTTGAAGCATGGATGGCGAACACTCACGTTACGATGGAGTTCCATATTGACAAACCGTGCATGGGCACGATGTGCGTGGATACTTGCTGCTCCGACACAGACTGCCTCGGCGGCTTGACGGGATGGTCGTTTGGATTGAGGGTCGCGCGCACGGTCTGCATGCGCTTCATCTTTGGAACCGTCAAGTGTGTCGCCGGCGGGGAATGATAAATGGTCTTCTTCAGCAGCGCGAGGGCCTCCGGCTGTCATATAAAATAGAGGTCAGGCGATCTCCAAGATTAATGCATGTAACAGGATGAACCGTATCACGCCTCTTTGCAATGGCAGTGAAAGGTGGATGCTCGTTATCCAGATCCAGTGGGCCCCATCGTCTGTTCTCGTCAATTACTCTGCCCGTATCCATGGAGCCAATCGGCGCATTTGAAGCTCCCGTGCCCACACGGCCGACCTGCTTTGACATCTCACGCGCACCACCCCAACCTGCATGCGCGTCTCCGCTATCTCCTTGGCCCCTGCCCGTCTTCACATTCTTATCTCCCTCCAACACAAGCCCCTGGTCCCGAGCATCGGCCAACATCCTCTCGAATTTCTTCATGATCTTCTTCCGTTTCTTGACCGCCTTCTTTGCAGTCCTGCTGAAGACCTTGTCCGTATGCTCTTGGCCGGTGAGCCATCGTCGGACCGGCGCCTCCTTGATCACGCCTACTTCGGACGGCCGCAGCTGCAAAACTGGAATTTCCTCCTTCGGCTCCATCGCCCGCGCGTTTCCCCGAATATCGACGCGCTCCCGGATCATTAAAATATGTGGGATATCTTCCGATTGATCCTGTTCATCAGGTGTAAATTCAATGACATTCCCCCTCGAGAAATACAGGCACGCAACGTACCTCAGCATGTTCCATGCTAAGCGTATCGAGATGCACCTGTCCAAATTCTGCTAATTTGTCTGCCTCATCTTTCTTGACCTCTTGTGCAACCTCTTCCTCGTTTCGTCTGTACAACTTCACCTCTTCCTTGTCCACTGCCTTATTTTTGGCCAGCACCCTACTCTTCGTTCGCCTCCCGCACCTCGACGGACGTTTCTGATGCCTGCGTTCGTGTCTATTCTCGCTGCTAGAGTCATCCGGAGAGTATTCGTCCAAGGGCAGGTCCCTTTGAGGGCGGTGCAGTTCAGGAAAAGGGTTCCGCACGAGGTGCTCGGGCGGATTGAGAGTGACGTGCTTAACGAATTGGGCAATGGAGTAGTAGGCGTATTTGGCCTGAAGAGAAAATCAGTACAATGTCGGACCCAACAGGGCATGACGAACACTATTTGTGAACATAAACACCGTCAAAACATGAGGCATTCCTAGAAAATCAAAATTGATCATTATGCTATAAGAAAGTAAAACGTTGTACGCACCGTCAAACACCTGCAGATGAACCTTTGTGGGCGTCGTAAACTTTTTCGCATTCTCACTTTGCCGTATTCCTTCTCTCAGTACCCCACGCCGAGCAGGATACTCGTCCGGATGTGCAGCTCGGTGAGCAAGATAGATTATCTCGTCCCGAAGCACCTCTCCATCACCCGTTAAAATGTACAATGGACATAGGTTACCGAGCGAGCCCTGTAGTATAGGCGACACCAACGGATGAACGAGCTGCCTGTAAAAACACTGTCAGATCAATGACAGCGTGTTGACAGATGCACTTACTCATTGGTTGCATACTGTTGAATTTGGGCCCGCAGTTCAAGCGGCGTGGCATCAGGATCTTCCATGAGGACCTTTGGTGGTTTCGGCTCCCACTTCTCTAGATCTTCATCGTCTGAGAGTCCGCAGTCTTCTTCATGCTGGTCACCACTACCGGTAGGTCCGTTTGTTTCACACTCCTCATCCATCGACACACCCAGTCCCCTTCCTTCTCCTGTCTCTGGTGACGCTCTTACCTTCAAAATCTTCAACTTCTCATCCTGGCTTAGAAATCCGCCCTCCCTCCTCGTACCTCCCATCATGACCTGACCCACAAGCTTGTCCTCCTTTTGCGCTTGATTAACCACGTGTTGTGCGCTCAAGCGGTCTTGACCCGGCGTTAGATTATCTGCATGGCCAGGCGGTGGCGGCGTATTCATTGTCTCCATTACATGCACGCGACCGCCGAGTGGGATCGGGTCTACAGGCCAGGTTGTGGAGGGTTTGTGGATGAACCCGTGTGGGGGAATGATATCCTGTGGCGCGTGAATACGTCTTCGCATACCAAATAGTAAGATAAAAGTCACTCACTGTATCAGAATTCGACATGACGCTCGGAAAACTGTGTGTCAGATCAACCCAAGGACTGATAAGAACAGCACCGGATGGCAAAGGCAGGCCCATATCTCGCAGCACGGTTAAGGCTGTCACGCACAAGCCTCCACCAGCAGAGTCACCCGCGAAGACGATTTTTGATGCCGGAATTCGTTTATGCGCAACACCTGGAGGTGGATCCGTGAGGTAGAAGTCTGTGATGTCTCGTCAAGAAGATGTTTGACAGGTTTACAAACATACCCCTTACAGGCGGCGAGAACATCGTGGAGGGGGCACGGCCAAGGATATTGTGGTGCTTTGCTGATAAGGCAGTGGTTGTAGCTTCGCTTTCTGAACTAATACAGACGTTAAGAATGGCAGGACACACCGATAGTTAACGGTGAATGCACGGCCGTGAAATTTATGGGCTGAAAGGGTCATAAATAAATTATTTGTGTCAGAGAACACAGGGTGTCCTTACCGTAACGAATGACTTGATAGCGATGTGTATCTATATAAGCATTCAAAGATCAGGCTAACCTGTGAGCAAAAAAAAAAAAACAGGCTCACTAATAGATCCCCAGGAATAGCCGCCTTGCAAATTTTTGAGCCAGAGTCAAAACAATTATCAAAGCCAAGACGTACCTCCATGGACATAGAGCTATTGTATGCACTATTATCAGAAAATACGGTTCCAGTATCTGGAGAATGAATTTACCATCACACTCTCCAGGTTTTCCATCTTCCGGATTGTCTCCTCGCCGTCGTCTAATCGCTCGCCGTCCTGCGCGACCTTGGCACCATTCAAAAACCTCCACTCCGTAATCCACTCTGCAGCAATCCCGTCCAAGCCACGGACCTGCCACCACCGCTCGCCACCGACCACAGTCTTGAGTTGCTCGGGCCCGAACCAGTCGATGAGAAGATCTGCGGCGCGGTTGCAGGAGGAGAGAGATACCATGACGGGAACTACCGCTGCCCACCAGGGCGCAGGAACGTGCGTGTTCGTGCTGTTAGGGAAGAATGCAAGTAATAATGAACAAGGTGCTATGCCATGAAAATAAAAATAAAACCAGAGACTGGCATCCGGAGTCCGGTCTCCGATCTGAATTAACCACAAATAACCCTTTTTTCCGCTGCGATTCGATGAGGTATACCGGAATGAAGTCACCATGGACGGTCTCGCTGGGAAGGACACAGATACAGCGAAGAACAAGGCTCCTGTCATATACGACGAGATAGATCGACGAACATTCTTCGCAGATGGATGCCTGGTCTCTGGTCAGGTTTTGAACAATTTCACTTACAAACTTTGTAATGACTCGATAGTATTCTGAGTCCCAAGCTTGATGAACGCCCGGACTATATGAAAGGCTCTGACAAGCATGCGGGCGTGTCAAATGCGACACCAAGGGTGAATTCAACGGCGGCCTACTCGTCGAAGAAAATATCATCAGTCGCCACCTGATGGCCGTGTTTCCGTTCTTTGACCCTCTTCCTTTTTTGCTTGTAATGTTTCGCAAATGTCTTCAACACGACTGCCAGCGGCCAGCCACAGTTCCGTGTCAGGTATGAACTGAGACGTTCTCGCAAATGTGAGGTGGATACCGACCGGGAGTAATATGCACAGCGGCCGAAGAAGTGCTGACTGTCATCCTGAGTAAAGAATGTTGAAGTAATTGAGTTACAGAAAAAAGAGAAAAAAGAGAAAGGTAAGTTGCGCAAGTAGGTTGGAAGCAAGTGGTGAGGAAGTGGTGAGGACACGGTGCGATTGCCGGGCGACCTACTCAGATCCAAGTGTGACGTCATGCGGACCTAACCTCATTCCATGGTCGTCGATTCACTTGAGAACACCCAAAGGACACCCATGTTAATCGAACCACGCGAAGCGGAGGCAACCCTTCAAGCTTCAACACATAGATTCGCATGTAAAGATTACCAAAAAAAAATCACTTGGTTAGTCCAGCCACACAAGGAAAAGATGAGGTATGCAATTTGACGTGTAGCGTGGGGGTATACAGAAACAAGACGAGGGAATGCACGTTTAGTATTCGCCCTCTTCTTCTTCGGGGTCTAGGGAGTCGGTTCCAACCTCTTCATAAGTTAGTCCTTTTCGAGAGCAGCAAGATCTTTACGTGCCTCCGAGAACTCACCCGTGGTTTGATGAACAATTACAAATTGTCCAGTTACAAGAGTACAACATAGTGCGTACCTCTTCTATACCTTCACCAACATATCAATGCACAAACGCGCGCTTTGAGTACATCAAGTTAAACTTATAGTCTGCAAGACGCGGGCCACCCAATTGGACAATGAAAGAATTCGACACATTAACGTACCAAGACGGCTTCGAGCTGCTGCAATGGCGCGCTGCAAAGTATCAATGGACCTGCTGTGGACTGGGAGAGCTGGAAGGCGATAGCCCGATGTGACGATGACATCGCGCTGGCGGGACACTCGTTTGGAGGTGCTATAGTAGTAAGTAGCCCTTCGCTACAACCCATTCCATCCTCTGATTGTATGAAATTGTTGACTCTTATTATTATCAGTTTGATATCCTATCAAATCCGCCGCCAGACGGCGACGACGATGCATCGTCCCTCCCGATCTCGCCTGCACTCGCGCTTGACCCATGGCTTGAGCTGATTTCGTCTCCAGGTCCACAACCGCTCTCTCTGCCAGAGTAAGGCATCCTAAGATGCTCGTGATTGACTCCGAGGGCTTCACGCTCTGGAAGGAGCACTTTGAGCGTCTGCAGTATATCGTGCGCGCCTGGGACAGCGGTCGTTTGCTCACGTTCGAGCTCCCTTTCTTTTCTCTCTCTTTCTCGAATATTTCTCTCTCTTTTTCTCTCTGAATAGATACATTTTCGCTCAACTTCCTCTTCGTCAGTTGGCGCATGTCACGTCTCCTTTTAGGACTACTTTGCGCTGCTGCCTCGCCCCCTGCGCAAAGCATTCGCGTACCCCATGCTGCGTTCCACAGCACCGTCGCACAGGCGTTTCTGGATGATCGGCTTGACGACCTTTGACGACGCGCTTCAGCTATTAACGCTGCGGAAGATGGAAATGCGGTGGGTTGAGCTCTTGCGCTGGTGTGATAGGAAGATCACGGAGAGGAAATTGGTAGGGAATACGGGGGACGTTGTGGTGCATCAGATCTCGCGGCATAAGATCAGATTGATGAGTTTTCTTTCTGATTAGACCTGGAATTCTGGTGGACAGCTGATATATACAGTTGCGGTCGCCTTCAATCGTTGGCTCTCAGATTTTTTTCGACACTGTCAGCCATAATCCCACCTTGAAGCAGAAAACCAACTTCTCGCGCGCGTTCATGTCAGCGACCCCGAATATTCAATGAACGGCTTGTATGGGTGGTTCAGAAGAAGCGGCATCAAGAAGATTCCTAAGCATTCTCAACCCTCCTCGCGCGACATCCGTGAATATGGTATGTGACTTACAGTTGTTATACGTTGCGAGTGGCCGTCATCTTTGCACAACCGGAGAGTGGTTTATTTTGCATATCAGAACGAAAATGAGTCAACTCGATTACGAGGGAGATGCTCTCATGCAATGAGATTAGATTAGATGTCGGACGCGTTGTTTGACTCTGTTTGCAGTAAGATCCAGCAATCGATGACTCCGACCCGCCCTCAATTTCAGTGTTCACGAACTTTACACTCATCTACCCCTCCGTCGGCCGCACATATCCACATAGAATGCCGCCAAAATCAACAGCAACACCGACGATACCTCCAGAAACGGCCGCGCAGATCGAGCTGTTCAAATCCATCGGACTCACGCAGTCCAAGGCCGCCGAGGCCGCGAAGAGCGCGAAGAGCGCCGCCGTGTTGCGAGGGTTGATCGAGGCGCACGGTCTGGCACGAAAAGGGTTGGACGATAAGCAGGCAGGTCTTGTTGCGGCCCTCGCGGTGCAGGGTGGGAAGATCGGCGATGAGGAACGAGCATATGTCCTCGGCGCGGTGCTTGATGGACGGCTGAAGAGCGTGGATCAAGTCAATGGTGAGCCGTGTTCCTGCTTCGAGATCTCGTGATGCATGTTTTTCTGTGAGGATCATTGTGTTTCCTGGTGTCGCGTCGTCGATGTGTACGTTTGAAGTTACTCATGGAACATTGTCGTGCTCAGTGGATCCTGTTTGTCCTTTTGCCCAGCTGCTACCAAATACCTTGAGGCGTGCCCGCTGCCCCTGGATGAGAAGGACTTTGACAAGCAATGTGGCGTCGGTATGAAGTTCCGACTCTCGTCTCCATTGATAGCGCCATGATTCCGAGTCTTATAAACTTAGGTTTCAGCATAACGGCTGAGGAACTGTATGCTTGGGCCACGGACCATATCAAGTCTAACGCAATCACAGGATGGGCAAATTTGGGGGCCGTCATCGGAAGCTTGAAGAATACCCCAGAATTGCGTTGGGCTAGCCCGTTAGAGCTGAAGAACACTGTCGAACGCGCCTTCGTCGACACGTTCGGCGCAAAAGAACCTGCGAAGCCAAAGGGAAAGGTACGTGCAGCAGACCCATACTCTCCGCCAATCGAGTGTCTCGATTGAGTTCGATCGCTGGGACACAGGAGCCGAAGAACGCGCCCAAAGCAAAAACATCAGACTCAACCGCATCCACCTCGACCTCCGTATCTACGAGCGCGAAAGCCATCTTTGACGAAGGATTCCTCGGAAAGCTACACAAACCCGGAGAAAACCTGCAGGTCCGCCCTGAGCTGCGCGATGCGCACCTCGCCGCAACCGGCGGCCTCGTCTACACGCGTTTCCCCCCGGAACCCAACGGCTTCCTCCACATCGGGCACTCCAAGGCCATCTTCGTCAATTTCGGATATGCAGCACACCATGGCGGGCGCTGCTATCTTCGCTACGACGACACGAACCCCGAGGCGGAGGAGGCGCGGTATTTCGAGAGCATCCTGGAGATGGTGCGGTGGCTTGGGTACGAGCCGTGGAAGATCACGTATTCCAGCGATTATTTCGATCAGCTGTACGAGTTGGCGGTGAAGCTGATTCAGAAAGATAAGGCGTATATTTGCCACTGCACAGGCGTGTCTTAGGTCTCCTCTCTATTTGGTGATATCTGTGTGCTCACTGTTTTGTCTTAGGCGAGCAGATACATGCCCATCGCGGTGGAGATGATGGTGGCGCACGGACGGCATGCGAGCATCGCGCAAGGCCCGTTTCAGAATCTTTGCAGGAATTCGAAAACATGAAGAATGGGAAGTATAAGCCTGGAGAGACGATCTTGCGCATGAAGCAGGACCTTGAGGATGGAAACCCCCAGATGTGGGACCTCATCGCGTACCGGGTCCTCCTCACCCCCCATCATCGAACAGGCGACAAGTGGAAGATTTACCCCACATATGACTTCACACATTGTCTAGTTGATAGCTTCGAAAACATCTCGTAAGGCTTGATTGTTCTGCGCTGTTTGGGTCCCTTCACGCTGAATCCTATTTTCTAGACATTCACTTTGCACAACCGAGTTCATCGCATCGCGGGTCTCATACGAATGGCTCTGTGATGCTGTAGAGGTTTACAAGCCTAGACAGTCCGAATACGGCCGACTCAACATCCAGGGCTCCGTTATGTCCAAGCGCAAAATCCTTGCCCTCGTCACCGAAGGCTACGTTCTCGACTGGGACGACCCACGCTTGTACACCCTGATCGCCCTCCGTCGACGCGGTGTACCCCCAGGAGCGATCATATCCTTCGTCAGCTCCCTCGGCGTATCCACCGCACCCTCTAACATCCAACTCGCCCGCTTCGACCAGTCCGTGCGCCAGTATCTGGAGAATACCGCCCCGCGGCTGCTCATGGTGCTGCGCCCACTGAAAGTCACGATCGAGAATCTGCCCGAGGATTTTGTGCTCATGGTTGAGAAACCTCTGCATCCAAAAGATCCAGAGCTTGGGACGACGACGATCCCATTCACTCGCACTGTTTACATCGAGGCCGATGACTTCCGTCTCCAGGATTCACCAGACTATTTCCGCCTCGCTCCGGGAAAGACGGTAGGGCTCTTCCAGGCCCCTTATCCCATTACCTGCACGTTGTACAAGTCGGACCCCGCAACCGGCGCGATCACAGAGCTGATTTGCAAGCTCGAGGACGGCAAGGACGGTGAGGCCGTGAAGAAGCCCAAGGCGTTCATCCAATGGGTCGCGGAGCACCAACCGAGCGGGAGCCCCGTGCGCGTCGACGAGACACGGATCTTCCACCGGCTTTTCAAGAGCGACAACCCGCTGTCTGCCGTACCCGACTTCAAGGCGGACGTGGACCCCAACAGCCTGGAGGTCGTCAAGGGCGCGATGATCGAGAGCGGTTTCTGGGCGCTGGCGAAGCGCGCCTACACTGGCACGAAAAAGGAGGGTGCCGAGCGGACGAAGAGGGCGCTGGCGGAAAACCCTGGGGCGAGCGAGGGCGAGGGGGCTCACCATGGCGATACGCCTGTCGCGACGAGCGAGCAGCTGTTAGGAAAGGAATGTGTCAGGTTTCAGGGCCTGCGCGTGGCTTATTTTGCGCTCGATAAGGATGCGAGAGTCGCGTGCCTTGAAGAAGGGGATGACGTCGTTCCTGGACGGAGGTACGGCGACTATATTGTTCTCAATCGCATCGTCAGCCTGAAGGAGGATTCGGGCAAGGCGGCGTGATCAGCTGGGGGTACCGCTGACTCTCTTTCCTTCCTTGCTTTTGGTTTATCGGGTAGCATGGGTGTGAGATTATGCTGATACTGAGAAGTCTTGAGAATGTTTGCCTTTGTATGGTTATGCTGTGATCGGCATTATTACTGTTGTGTGACGAGGATAGACTACATATGATAGCCCATGCGTTAGGATTCTACTTGGTCACGGGGACGTATCGACAGTCCATGTTTAGATATCCGGTTGTCTCGTCGGTTCACGGCAAACCAACCCAAGATTCACAGCGCTCTCAATTCGTCGGGCCCGCAGGTACACCTGGGAAGCTGTTGAAGTGAATGGCGCGAATAAGCCTTGGATATCAGGGTGAACGTTTGAACCCTTAGCTTCAAGTCATCAATGTATCGCCGACTACAAATATTGTCGGGCAATAGTATGCTACCCGTGATGTCGAATGAAAAGTCAGAGAGTGCGCAGCGAAGCAGGAGATATTGCCAATTCGGATGATCTCCGACACTTAATATCGGGGTAACTACAAAGTACACTGGCATCCTGTTAGGTCCCCGCACGTTACTATGTAGGACAGTCCATGCGATCATCGCGCGATAACATATATTAAGGTACAACAGCGTGAAAGGAAACAGAATAGGAAATCGTACACATCAACAGAACCAGATGACCACCATTGCCAGCAGACGCACAAACGGTACAACCCGATAGTAAACAGCATGGAACAGCAGATTACTTCCGAGAGGATACCGAGACCCAAAGCGAGCCCTTCTTCATGACGAAGAAATCCTCGAGTCCTTCCTCCCATTCCTCCAGCCTGAAGCCCTCCTTAGGTTCGAACTTGATCCGCTGTAGCAACCAGCAAACGACCATACGCATCTCAAGGAGAGCGAGATTCTTGCCCGCGCAGATCGTGGGACCGTACGAGAAGGGGAAGAAAGCTGCTGTGTTGTGGACATACGTGCGGCGGTCAATTTCGTCAGGTGAGTCGTCAGTGACGCTGCGGCTGATCCACCTTTCCGGCAGAAAGGAATCAGGCGCAGGCGAAAAATATCGCGGGTCCCTTTGCATACTGTAGGTATGCACAAATAGCTGTGTCTCTTCGGGAATAATACTGTGTACGTATCAGCATTGATATCCGGAGAAACAGATATTCTGAAGGACATACTGGCCACCAACTATCTTTATCCCTGCACCACGTGCGATGGAGCGTTGCGAGCCACTGGGGACGGCCGGCTGCAAGCGCATCGCCTCATTTCTGGATAAGAGTCGCGCAAGCAAAAAGGTCGATCAGACAAATTCCTGTGAGATAACGTACTCTGCCTCACATGCAAGCGTTCAGATATTTCATACTCGCTAATTTGAGTGCGTCAACGGGGTCTTCCCCGGGAGGAAACACGGAGTCAATCTCCGCTTGAAGGCGGGCGTATATGAGCGGCTCCTTCAAGAGGTAGTAGAACAATGCGGTGAGCACCGTGGCGGTCGTATCTGAGCCTGCGATAATGGCGAGAATGCCTTCCGAGGCAAGCATAGCACGGGCTGGCCTTGTGGTTTGGGAGCCTTCTTCATCATTCTGTATAAGTGCAGAGAACACGAGTAAGTCAATAATGAGCATATGGACGATGGGTGATGTCTTTATTTAGGGTTGATACGATAGGTTGAAGAAAGACAGACCAGATGGTAAAAAAGATCTTTGCGGCTGGCTCCGACTTGTAAGCGCTTGGTCACGTTGGTGCGGGCAAACTTTCGCATCTGATTGATATTCTGGCTCTGCCGCCAAGGGAGACGGGAAAGGAACTTCAATGACCACGAAGTATGCCCCAAGACGGCAGCACCCCTGTCAGATAAAACGTCAATATTCAAGCAAAACGAGGGTAGCAACGATTGAGACGCACTTCAAACCAGATTCAAAAAGGCACCATATTCCCTTGATGTCACCCCCGTCTGCCATGAGCTCAAAACCACCACCAAATCTGAAAGTTTAGGTCCTCAACAAACAAGGTCGAGAGAGACATCGGATGAGATAACGTACGCCATATCGCCCATGAAATCCGTCCTGTTCATGTGCAAAGGCTATCAATCTTCCAGACAAAGTGCAGCAAAGGGAATGACATACGTGAAATAACTTATCCATGCACTCAAATCTAGAGTCATCCTTCCATCTTCGCTTTTCCTGATTCTCTCTCCGAAGCAATCCAGGAGCTGGCGGCAACGCTTCGCGATAATAATCTCGTACTCCTTGAGCGCGACGCTGGTGAATCCGCGGTTCCATGGCTTCCGGCGGTGGGCATGCAGAAGAGGGTCACGCTCTGCAATAAGGGAAGGAGGTTGCGAACGATTGTCCCATGCTGAATTCGGGGGAGGAAATATCAGTGGTTAAAACGGGACATCTATTTAAAAGAAATAAGTGAGGGACGTACATGGTCCCTTTGGAAATCCGCTCGGTCCCAAGACGGATTGAATCGCTGCGACGTCACGCAGAGAAAGCTCGTTAGGCCCTAGAGCGCCCATGAAAATTTATTTTGCATTTCTGATCAACGGGGAGACGATAACTCTCTTACCGACGCGTACGATATCCCCATACCTCTCGTGTAGGGCCTTATAGTACAGATGCTGCTTCCCCCCTGCGCATATGTAGGAAGACCACCATTTGGATACTTTCCCAAGAACGGGGCCATCGTACTTTGCCAATGGATGGAGGGGGGAGAGGCGATAGATAACAGTGTAAAGTAATATGAGAGAATAATATGATGTGAAGGCACAGAAGATAGATTTAGATATGGTAGCGAAGAGCGGCCTAATGACCAAAGTCAAGATAGCAGGAATCAGACCCAACAGGATCGTCAAAGAGAGAAGACCCTGAGGTTCGTAATGCTTAAATATTAAGTATGATAACTATGAGAGAAACTATGAGCGAAATAAGCACCAATTCACGTTCAGGAAGACACTCACGATGCTGGCCGCTTGAATCGCCATGACTGCGTCGGCCATTGTACGGCCAGCCATTGAGGCTGCGAGCGACCTGGTGAAATAAGCAGTGAAGGTAAACAGTTCAACCATCGAGCAGAGATATCGAGGCTTGTAATTCCAGGTGGGACGTCTGTTAGGAGATTCAATGACACAAGAAGCATATATATATATGACATACCGGTACCAAATGGAAGTAAACTCAGAATCCTGATATCAGAGTTAGGGCGGGACCTTGTACCCGAAGCCCGGACTTAGAAAGTATAAAACAATAGAAAGGATGGCGCTGTCGGGATTTCTTCACAGAAGCTCTGGACATGAAAGGCCTATTCTCCGACACGCGAGTGATAAAGCAGGGACTGCCCCGGGTGTCTAATGCATCCGCTGGGGACTGAAGTCATCATTGGGTCGCCCTAGGACGCATGATAGCCAGGAAAACGTGTAAGCTTGGATGCCCTGGGCGTCCGCGCCATACGCCACTACTAGGAACCTTCCTTCAATGGCAAGTCACGAGAAACCTAACTCCTGGGTTCATCGATAATTATGAAATTTGCATCAGACAGCGCTAAGCATCTGGTGAATGTTCTGACGTTACAGAAGGTACGAACATGCAGCGAAGGTAACAAAGTCGTGTCCTACTTGTGACAGAGCGGCGGCTATGAGTTGAATGGCGATTCGGGCAGAGCTTTTCCCGAAAGCGGCTTCAAGTCGGCTATCGACAAGCGAAAAGATAGTTGAGAAGAAGGCTGTTGAAGTATGCGGGGTAGGCTTGACTTGTGAGCTTGCAGCTCACTGCAGCTCAGCGAAATGTCAATTTGGCACGGGTGACTACAGGTGACTACTTGCGTGTGGGTGACTAAGTAATTGTCTTTGTTTGGCATGCATACATGGGTTTGACTTCCGACTTGGCTCGGTAGCCTGTCCACTGTGGTCCACAACTAATTCAAATCGTTTTTGCGTCCTGGCTTGACCGTCCTGTGCCGAGCGCATCTCATGTCATGATGTGACAAATGGTCGGTCCTTACTTTGGCTCTGTTTCTGCCTCTTTAATGAAGTGTGGGACGCCGGTGGTCAGAGGGTAAGCTCAGGTGCTATCGCCAGCTCGAAAATACATCTTCAGACTCCTATTGGCTAGAACGCCGCACCGGGTTTCATGCCAGTGCTATGTCCTTTTCATTTTAAATCTTTCCGAAGATCGGTCTTGAATTGCTCATGAAGCGCAGAGCGCTGAAAGGTCACATACCGGCTTTTAGCAATGTTTGACTCATCACAAAAATTTCAATTACATAGGCTTCGCTCGAAGATAACGCCACTTATGTTTGCAACAGCACATTCATAGTCTGATTACTCGAATCGACTGCATACTCCTTCATCGATATTTCTCCAGCAGGCAAACCCAATAATCCAATCTGACAATTACGCACACTCAGAGGAGGTATGAAGCCATTGCTGGTCCGTTAGTATTGATATGTGCACCGTATCAACATCGATTATCGTGCCAGGTGATGGCCCTTCTCCCACCCACCTGTAAGCCCAGACTTTGAATCAGATCTCTTTATGCCTCTTTTCCTCCTCACTTTACATGCCAATCCACCGGCGTATCAGGCGGAGGTGCAGACAAGCGACCGGACTCATCTGACTTCCTGATAACCTGCGATGTCCGCTCAATCTCCTTTCATTTGACGCAATTTCTCCAGATAAACCCTCTCCCCAGTCTTTCATTTTCAAATACCCTATTCAGTCAGTTTGAATGGCAATCTCGATATCAAATGGAGTACGTGCGGTCACAGTTGCTACGGTGCCAGCGGCTACCTGGCGCCGGTCTTCACGCCTTTGCGTTAATCATACTTTCCGAATGACCGAGTCTGTACCTCATCCCAACTTCGAATTTTAGGTGGCACTGCGGTTGTCGTTGACATTACACATGAGATGAAGTTCTCACCATTGCTTTCCATGATATCCGCAGGAGATTCATGCCCGTAAGATCTGGCGCAAAGTCATCACCTCTTCGAGTCATACCAGGATGGTACAATGCGCGCCTCGCCTCGACACGCACCTTCATATTCTCAGCATATACGGTGCTATCCAGGGTTCGTAGGGGCACAGGACACGCGGCCTATCGCTACGAGCCATTGGCGTATCGCCATCCGATGCTGTGGAATTGATGGGTCTCTGATGAACTGAGCAAAATATATTTCCTGACGGCATTTGTATCATTGACAGTTGCATCGGGCACCGAACCCCGAGAATCTATTGAGAAGCTTTACCATCACTCAGCATGCCGCTCTGCTATTCTAGTTTGCTTGCTAACGCAACATTTTAACCTTAGCCTGACAGGACAATGGTGCATGGACGTTGTTCGGATCTTCTTCTCAATTGCTCTTGCATCCGAGCTGACCATGTGTGGACCGGCAGTCAAACGAAATGCTGTACACATATATACAGTCTGTCCTGAATTTGCAGCGGCACGCCCCACACGCATTTCGCTGTCGGACGAACGGCTCGGTTGAACACTTCATGGTGACCTCCAGATGGAAGTCGTGCACTTTGGCAGCCGCTGTCTGTCTCCGGATCTTCCCCCCTCATTCCGATCTCTATCAAGAATACGCGTAGGAAGCAAGACGGGCTCATGGACGGGCTCTTGCCGAGTCGCAAAAGCTTTACTAGGTCGGCCCGAGATATGTTGGGATCGCCTACCATGGTGAGTGATTCACATAAGCTCAATACTCCACTTAGCTCCCCCCTAGCCAGAGAAGCTAACCTACTCCCTCCTGCTCCATGCAGTGTCGTGGGTGTCTTGAACTCTTCAAAGTTTACCCGAGTAGTGAAATCCCCCACGCACATAGGTCATTGCCTCTAGATCACACAACCCTCGAGCCAGCCGCCCCTATCAAACCCCCCTGAGGCTCCTCATCTACCAAGACGTTGACACCCTCCCTCTTTGCCGCTAATACAGCTTCTTCCTCCCTTTTTTGTGCAAATCTGAGGAGCCCCTCCAGGACTTCCCTTTGACCGACTACATAATGATTGATCATCGGAGCAACATCAGACCTTACCCCAGCGGGATGCGGCGAGGGCAATCGCTCTATCAGTGAACTTGTCATGGATTGCAATGCTGCAGCAGCATCCAGAGCGAGCGACCATCCCGGAATTTCGTCCTGTTCCTCGTCTTCACACGCACGGATGACTTGTAGGAGTTCATCCCACACACCCTCTGCGCCCTTCGCATCCCTCCCTACTTCCCACCGCTTCCCATCCCCACCTGTACTGCCGATACGGAGCACAATAGTATCATCGGGATTATCAGGGAGCGAGAACCCGTACCCTAGGATAAGTTCTGCGTTTGGCTTCGGGCCGTAGTTGTTAAATATTTCCGAAAGAGCCGGTACTGGAGCATGATGAACCAGTGATACTGTAGGTTCATTGACAGAAGAGGAAGTGAGAGTTGACATTGATGGATCAGTCGGCTCTTGTGAAGGATTCGTACTAGCAGAGGGAGGGGGAAAGCTAACTACCCATGAGACAGGTTGTGCTCGAGCATGATTGAGGGCGTCTACTCCGGGGAGGAGCACAGGATACGAGGTAGATGTTGCAACAAGTGATGGTGTGGGTGCGAGGAGAGTCGAAGGAAAGGCCCGGGATGAAAGATATGTTGCCGCAGTAAGATAGCATTCCCTGTTGTCCAGACGTTATACCATATCATTGCCATTCTTGAAAAATGGCAAACCATGTCGAATGAACTCACCAGGTGAAGGATTCGGCCCATTGTGTGTTGATGCACGCGATGACCTGTTGGCACTGAGACCACTCTTTTCTCCATTCGATTCGACGATCAAGGGTCGCCCCATGAAGATTCGTGCCCTTCAGTGCCTCTAACTCCGTAGGAGTGAAATGGAGAGGAGTGCGGAGTTGCTCCGGAGGAGGGAGGGTGTTGAGATAGGGCGCATGCGATAAGGCGTGGTTTCTGTAAAGCGACAGCGAAGGGTGAAAAAAAAATCAGTATCCGATGAGAATCAAGAAGACAAATGACCGTTGATTGGAGAGCAAAACACTTCGTAGAGATCCAGAACTAGACAGAAGCACGTCACGAAAGGCAAGAGAACATCTCTTTTCTTATATCCCAGAAACGCAGCCAGCTTGATACCAATGCATGTCACGGTAGTGTGCACATGAGGGTGGACCAGCACACCCCCAGCAGATCTCGACATCGAATTGCATGAAAAAATACGGATCACATACCGACCAGGGTCAAGTATCCAATGAAAGCATATATATGAGCATATGAGTTGGCGTTCAGACCAATCGCGAACAATTTCTTCATTTCGAAGGACCGTCACAAGAGCATTCTTCGATAGTGATGGTGTAATTGCAAGTGCGAAAGGGCTTGTCACGATCGTGGTGTCTGGGCCAAGGGGTTCAATGGCAACGATGCGATACCCGGACAAATCTGGCCAACTGATTAATATTTTCGGTGACTGAAAGAGAGAAAAAAACATTGGCATACTGGTAACGAATCGGACGTGATCGTGAAAGCAGGCGCCATGTGCAGTGAGCCAGGTTTTGAACGCGGCGATGCTCTCAGGCTCAGGAAATCGGTGGTCCACAGATAATGGCATGTTCTCAAACTTAAGGGCTTGATACCTTAGTTATTTGCCGGGTCGAGGGGCAAACGTGTTGTTCACCGAGCCCGGATGCTATTGTACTTACTAGTTCGAGCAGGCTGTCGGACAACAAATTCGCTGAGTTGATGTAAGTAGCCGATCTGCCACCTGCGACTTAATTTCAATGTCGCTAATTGACCCGAATTACTTCACAACAGCGATTAAAATATTTTTTTGAACGTCAATCGACCGGCAGAAACTCAAAATGTAGCAAATACGTCAATCCCAGTACTTGGGGAGGATGTGGGAGAGGAAAAATTACAATCGGAGGCAGGGTGCATCCTGGTGCATCCCAATCGAAGACCGACCGGCTTCTTGAAAAATCGTCAAAGGCAGTGTCGGCGTATACAAGGTGCTCCGACCAACCGGGAAGATTGAGATCAATCATAAACAAGACCAAGTAATTCCACCTCGATTAGTCGAAGGCATAGCTATCAATACAAGTTACCGTAACGATGGCCATTCCGGCTCATCTTCTTAGTACATCCCATTACCCTGGGGGGCATTCACACCCGCCCGTCAAGTGGTCCTGGCTGCTGCAGCCTGCTCCTGCTGTCCTGTGACAATCTTATTCTCGCCCTTCATACTAATCAAGATGACCCTTGAACAACCGATCAGGATCAGAAATGAGACAGTACGTACTTCATGTTCTGGCTGCCAGTGAGGTCGGCAACACCAGCCTGCAATCTGCCTGATAACTCCGTCAGCTTCCCGTGAACCTTTGAAGGTGCACCCCCAGAACCAGTCGTCGTTCCAGTTGCACTGGCAGTGGTGGTCCCCGCACCCGCATTCGTGGGCTGCCCATGCGTACCCCGATGACGACCTAGGACCTCACCACCGATACCACCGACGACTGCATCCCGCTTCGTGTCTACATGACTCATATCAACAACTCAGGTCATCAATGGGAAGATGAGACGTAAATACGCACGGCCATCTCCGTGTCCCAAGAGCGCTCCGCCCCCTGCACCGATGGCCCCGTCGCGATTACCGTGAGTGCCGGAGGCGTCTCCATGATGATGATGTGCGAACTCAGCACCACCGAGTCCGCCCAGGCCTGCATCACGGCCGGTGTCTGATACAAAGATGTTGAGCGATCAGATTATGAATGAGACAAGGTCAAAGACCTACGACCGTCATGGCCTTCATGTCCGGCAAGCGCGCCTGCGCCTGCTCCAACTCCCGCGTCGCGACCAAAATGCGACTTCTCAGTTCCGGCATCCTATCGTAACGACCGCAGCGGTGAGCCCGACGTGGAACATGGGGAGACACAAACGTACGTTGTTGTTGTTGTTTCCAAATCCGAGAGGCATTTCTAAGGTATGAGTTCCGTTCGGTGTATGTATGTTTTGTGAGTGAACTTGTTATAAACGCTAGAAATATCTCCCTTATATACCTCTGAGAACTCAGTACGTCAGTGGGATACGCTGCAAAAACCACTTGACTTCCCTGCGTCATAAGAGCATCATCATATACACTACTTCGGGGATGGGTGAATTTGAACGCGCAGAGATGTGGAAACGTGGTAAGATTGGACCAACTTTGCTACAAAAGGTAACTCAGGGCGAAGTACGTAGAGGCCCATCATGTTGGTGAAGCTTGGAGACCCGCCCGCAGTGGTCAATGGCCAGTTACTGAGTCTGGAACTGAGGAGTGGAGGAAGGGGCGCCCCACCTGCCAAATTGGGGCCGTGACTAAGAAAGCGATACTGAAAGGACTTGGAATCCATGAGAGGAGAGTTTGTTACAAAGGTTTGTTGCCCAGATTCTCCCAATGAGTTTCATTTTGCACTCGGCGGCACGTTCAAGTCTTGATATCAATAATTAGACGAAATGTCACCAAAATCAACTATTTCTTTCCTTATATCTGATTTTCGGCATCAACAAGAAGCTAGAGTTGTATTTGTCTCCAGCCTTTTCAAAAAAAAGACGATGGGCCAGTCTGCGCGAAATCGTCAGTTTCAAAACGGCATACTCTTCAATCGAAGGACCCGTACTACCTGACATATAAGTACTACATACCTGACTTGAATTGATGCCATGGTCGCGTTGGACCTTGTATTACGGCGGGAAGCTTGCGGTGTGTGCTGCTGCCTAACCGCGCGGCGCGGACCGTATCATTGAGTTGTGAAGTCACTCACTATCGGAGAATTTCAAGCAGTATGCAAAGTACAAGTCCTTGTAATCAAGAATTGTGTTATGAATAAGATACTTCAAATCATCGCTCAACATCGCAGAAGGGGTTTATTCTGAAGAGTGGACAAGTTAACTTGTTGTGGAAACGTGTTGAAAACCAAGATGAGTCCATGACAGTCGAACCGACCTGTTCGTTCGGTCAGCTGACCGAACTCAATGACCTGGCTGACATAAGTAGGGCGTCTCGTAGCGGTACCGTCTTGAAAGCTTGACTCTTGACCTTGTCGCCATTTTCGTTAGCGCGTTCACGAGTCGTCCCTCCAACTTGCAGTTCAAGCTCCTATTGTCAAAAAAGCAGAGAATAATATGCGTGAAGTCATCTCAATACACGTTGGCCAGGCCGGTGTCCAGATTGGAAACGCTTGTTGTGAGTCCTTAGCATCAGCGCAGGCGCTGTTTGCGACTTACGAACACGCACACTTCAAATAGGGGAATTGTACACCATCGAACACGGTCTCACAGTGCGTATACTCTGCTCTTTGTCGCAATAATTCGTTGCTGATGAGCTGGAAACAGCCCGACGGTCGCTTCGCCGACAAGACGCGTCACTTGGCACATGCGGGCGACGGCCTATCGACATTCTTTTCTGAGACTGGCTCTGGGAAATACGTTCCGCGATCTCTATACGTCGACTTAGAGCCAGGTGCCATTGATGAGGTCAAGACTGGTCCTTACCGTTCTCTGTTCCATCCGGAGACGATGCTTACTGGCAAGGAGGATGCGGCGAACAACTGTGCGCACTCATGTCTCTTGCACTCCTAGGACCGCATTGCTCATAGATCTTGGTGAGTAGATGCACGCGGTCACTACACCGTCGGAAAGGAGCTTATCGACCCAGCTATGGACAAGTTGCGCCGTTTGACGGACAATTGCAACGGTCTGCAGGGCTTCTTCATCTTCCACTCCTTCGGTGGCGGAACTGGCTCTGGTTTTGGCGCCCTCCTCCTCGAACGTCTTGCCACTGAGTACGGCCGCAAGTCCAAGCTCGAGTTCTGTGTGTATCCCGCGCCGCAGCTTTCCAGCTCAGTCGTGGAACCTTACAACTCCGTTCTGACGACGCACACGACGCTTGAGCATTCGGATTGCTCATTTATGGTACGCTCATGCATGCGTCTCGTAACCTCCAGGGTTTGTTAATGGACATGGTGTGTCATTGTAGGTCGACAATGAGGCTATCTATGATATCTGCAAGACCAAACTGAGCGTTTCACAACCAAGCTTCACGAACTTGAACAGGTTGATTGCCCAAGTTGTTTCCTCGGTCACTGCCTCTCTTCGCTTCGATGGCTCTCTCAACGTCGACTTGAACGAGTTCCAGACTAACTTGGTCCCGTATGTATCCACCTCCTTCGTCATCGCCGATCTGTCTAATGTTCCGATGTTAGCTTCCCTCGCATTCATTTCCCTCTAGCCACCTATGCTCCTCTGCTCTCTGCAGACAAGGCTCACCACGAACAGAACTCTGTTGCCGAGATGACCTTCTCCTGCTTCGAGCTCGGCAATCAAATGGTAAGTTGGCATTAGAATTTGATCATGCTTCAAACATCTTTACCTGGCTGTAGGTGAAATGTGATCCTAGGGACGGCAAATACAGTGCGCATCTTCTCTTCTGTCGTTTTGATAGCGTTTCATGGATTGACCATAATCAACCTTATGCAGTGGCCTGCTGTCTGCTTTACCGCGGCGATGTCGTGCCCAAGGATGCGAATGCCGCTATTGCAAGCATCAAGACGAAGAAGACTATTCAATTCGTCGACTGGATCCAGACCGGATTCAAGGTATGTGGTTGCACACACGTCACACTTCCAATAATTCCTAACAAATCTGTCCGGATGTAGCTGGGGGTGTGCAACGAGCCTGCCTCCATCGTTCCCGGTGGCGACCTTGCAAAGACCACCAGAAGCTTGGCTATGCTCTCGAAGTCTGTTTCCTTCATGTCGTAGTGTTCTCCATTGCTGACTTTTACTTCTTGTCTACAGCACGACCGCCATCGCCTCCGCTTGGAAACGCCTCGGTGCGTGATTGTAGCTCAGCTTTCTTTACCAGATCAACCTTTTGAACTATTCTCCAGACTACAAATTTGACTTGATGTATTCGAAGCGCGCATTCGTTCACTGGTATGTCGGCGAGGGCATGGAAGAGGTGCGTCGCTGTCCCTCAGTAGCCCAACTAACCCCAACCCCCACTTACCACTTGACCTGTACTTCTCTCACCAACAGGGCGAGTTTTCCGAGGCCCGCGAGGACCTCGCTGCGCTTGAGAAGGACTATGAAGAGGTTGGCTTGGACACGCCCGAGGGCGAGGAAGAAGGGGAGTACTGATCGAAGTCCCGTCCCAAGAATATTAAATTTCTGTTTCGGCCTGTAGGACTCCTCGAAGTCTTCGCACATACCCTCCTTTTTCTTCCTTCTCCCTCCTTGGCTCGATGTTATCTGAAGTCGTCTGTCTGTGCTATCGACTGTGGTGTCTACTGTTTCGGATCTAAGAAAACCCAATCATTGTTGGGGGCTATCCTATTAGTTGTTTTCATTGGTTTATGAATACAGAGTAATGCATCGCCTTGTGTATAGCCATTGTTTCTTTGACAGCTCCAACAGTGTGTTCTTGAACTCGAAAGCCGGAGGCACGCAATTCCCTGCGGACCAGGACTCGATGAACACGTTCATCACCTTGTTCGACAGCGATCAGCAATGGAAGAACACATTTTGTATGTTTCGGGAGCATTGGAAGTCGGGATAGTCAGGAGCTGCGGCTATGTGTTCCATCAATTGGAAATGGTGATAGCTCAGCTCTTCATGTGTATTTGCGGATGATCTCATGAGGGTATCAAGTAAACTCATCTTTAGAAAGTCCAATAGCCACATACACGACGCAAAAGGGAATAAACATCAAATCTACACGACCAAGTACTCGTCCGTCGTAACGGTCGCGTCTTCCGAGAATTCGAGCTCCTCCCCGCTATCTGCGCGGACCACCGATGCGACACGCACGCCGACAGTGTTGCCCTGGCCAATAAAAGCTACCCGGACAGGGAAGAATGCGCCGATGTCGTCCCCGCCGATAGAGAACTCCATGGACCCCGATCGTTCCTCGGCGTTCACCAGCGGGATTGACCATTCGAGCGAGTGGCTCGAGGGGTCCAGTTGCCAGTCGCCCGTGTGGGAGGCCACCGTAGGATATGAGCCAGCGCTGCAGAAATAGATGATGAGGCAGACGGATCGAGATGGGGATAGACTTACGGGAGCGGGATGGTAATGACCACATCGTACAGTGTAACATTCTTGTTCTCCAGCTCGTATTCGATGTTGACCTCACACGTCCCGTCGTTTGATGGTGTTGGCCAGCAATTGACTATGAGTGCGTGCTCCTGTCAGTGTTTTCACGTTCCGCAATCGAAGTACACGCAACATACTTGATAGGGGCACGTAACTCTCGTCTTTTCCGGAGTATCGCCACTTGAGCACGGCAAGCGACTGGTTGACAGGGAACCCACGCGCAGAGTCCTTCAGAGCAATGATCCTGTCCTTATTCGCGACGAACTTGCCAACGTTCGGATGTTGCTTGAACTGGAGCTCTGAACCAAATTCAGACGGTGCGGGAAGCAGTGTGACCTTGATGCGCGAAAAGTCGGGGTCGGATACGCGCAAATTCATGTCGCCCTTTAACTCCAGAGACTCTAGACCGCCCTCGCGTGACAAGGTTAGAGTAAGATGCTCTTTGGTGGCAATGTGGATGCTGCCGCGAAAGCTCTCCATTACGACTGATCAAGAGGGAAAAAAGTGCAATACTCACCTTCCGGGGGTGACGGCAGGCAGGCTCCCTCTTGATTCTTTCGCTAACGCCAACTGTGGTGTCGAGGTGACAGCGGGCGTGGTAGGCACAGACATGTCTTCCGAGATCAGCGCCTCGCCGCCCAGCGCGTCCAAAAGCTCCGCCTGTTTTGTCTTTTTGCTGCCAAGCTTCATGCCACTGCCCTTGAAAGCAGGCGCGCGCAACGAAGACGGTGCAGGAGACGCGGTGCGCACGGGAGCGGCGGTTGGCGCGTCGAAGCGCTGGGGTACAGGCGAGTAACCAGTTGGACCGCTGCCGAGGTAGCCGCCTCCGCCCCCGCCCGCCGCAGTGCGCCGTTGCTGCTCACGGCGCTGCATCTCGAGTTGCTTTGCCCGCCGCTTAAGCTCCTCCTTCGCCTCCGCTTCTTTATTCTTGGGTACGAGTCAAAATGGACTTCAAGAGGCAAGGCTGAATTCTATAACATACCCGAGAAATAATCTCCTGGATCTTCTCCTCATGACTCTCCATCTCCAACACACTCCGGATCTGCATCAGGTTGACCTGCTCCCTGAAACCCAAGCTCACAATCTCGTCAAACGCACCGAGAAGTTCAAACGAGTTTTTGAGTATCTCGCGTTGGTCCGCGCTTCTGCACATATCGGACACAACTCGGGCAAATAGGTGCAGCGTCTCGATATCTTGCAAGATATTGGACGCCTTATTGGTGATAAGGACGATATAGAGGTCCTCCAGAGGTTGGTAGACGTAGCGAACATCCGGTGTTTCGACGGAAGTGTGCTGGGTGTTGGTGGGGATGAGTTTAGGGAAAGACGCCAGAAGTGAATCAATGCGCGCCCGCGACATTTCTCGGAATTGGCGAGAGATTACCGCTAGTGAAGCAGGCCGCGAACGTTAATTAGTCTGTCAGCCCGAGCTTCGTGGTAGGGCTCACCTTTCCCGCCCTTTGTACATATTGACGCTGCGAGCACAACCTAGCGCAAAAATTCGACATACATGCATTCGATAACTTGAATTGTGCTCACCATTGATTTGAAAATAGGTCAGAGAGTTGTTGCTGTCGTACTTCGCAGTCTGCACGGTGCTGTACTTGGTGTCACGGTTGTGACAGTATGAGCAGGAATGAGCATCACGTGATCTAATGACACGTAACGCGTTGTCGAGCGCGTTGTTCGCAGTCCGACTTTCGACTCGTCTCGCAACATGTATATCAATAACAGTGCACGCAAGGAACGGCAGTTTCGAAACACTCGAGCTTGGACGTTAGTGAGAGACGAAGTTACTAGCTCACAGCATAGTGGATATGAGGACTTAGAAGGTGAGCACGGTCGCGTCCGTCAGATTCAGCTGGGAGATACCGCAATCGGGCAGCAAAGGGGCACGGAGGCACTTTTAAAGTATGGAGAGTCAATGACAGGTCTCCCTCCGCTTGCCAATAGTTTGCAGATCTAGTAGCGGCGCTCAGGCTCAAAAAACTCGCTGGCTTAATTTGCACTCCTCCATGACCATACTTTTTCCAACTTCAAACTCCAAGTCTCAGCAAACATGCAGCTCTCTCGCCTGAAATCTTGTGAACATCCCGACGAAGCGTCCGCCTTTTCAAGGTTTTTATGACATCATTCCTCATCATCGTTGTCTCGCGGATTCATATATAGGGCTGCATCTCAAGGGCGCTTGACTGACATTCACCCCTCTGCCTGTTTACTTCACCGTGATGAGTGCGAAGAGTGCACCCTCAGTTGCCGGCAGTTACGCCCGTTACTGCAACATCAATAACCCCACCGAGCTTCAAAGCCGTGTTTGGAATATGCCGGGTCCCGAACCCACCAGCAAAATTGCCATCATCACTTGCATGGATGGTCGTCTTGGTGAGTCGTCATCCACCCTTTTGCCGTTGTACTGATGAGGATGTTCTGCAGATCCATTCCGGATGTTTGGCTTGAAAGTAGGCGAGGCGCACATCATCCGTCCCGGCGGCGGGAGGACCTCCGATGCCCTTCGCTCCCTAATTGCATCAGAACATGTCCTACATACGACAGAGATCATGGTGCGCCAGTTTCATCACTCTTCATTCTCTAAGAAGTCTATTTGTCGCTCAGACTTATTTTAGGTCGTTCATCATACCGACTGCGAGTTCATGCGCGCCCCTAACGATGACAAGGCGCACGAGCACATTGATGAGGCGCTGCTCAAGTGTAATGGCGTCTCTGATCTCTCGACGAGGCATATACCAATCCAGGTCATAGCTGATGGTGACCTGGAAAGGAGCGTCCGCGAAGACGTCCAGTTCCTTCGTACTAGCCCGTATATTCGCAACGATGCGGTGATTACTGGATGTGTGTTTTCGTCGTCGTGGTTCACGTTTTCTCAGGTTGACTGACACATATCTGCCCAGGGATATATGATACTTTCAAGGGCACCATCCGAGAAGTCCCTACGTGATCCAAGAAGCATTATTCCTGCGCAAAACCTCGACGATGTCACTGTAGCTATGATGTTAGCCATGTATGCGGTTCGTCTGCATGGATGTTCTTAGACTTTGCATACCATTGGTGAGGTTAACGTTGGAGGTGTAAATTCAGACGGTCTCCTTCACTGATCTTAGGGCAATTGTCATGGTTGGGATATGATATATCTGCATACGCGGACCGTAGAATATCGATGCAGCTGGTAGCATTCACAGACGGTTCTAGAGTTCCACGACCATCAACGCAACCGCATCGGCTTCAGCCTCCATCATTTCAGATACACTGACTATGTGCGTCCAGGCCTTCGTCTGGTTCCCCCAGCGGGCCTGGACAAGAAAGGAAACTCATCCACCAGTTGGTCGAAGACGGTTTCTCTCTGGTTGGTATTTTTGTTTCTACAAGTATGCTTGATAGTTCTATTTGTACTATATTTAATGGACCACATTTTTTCAAGCAGGTGAAATGTTGCGTTGGACGTTGATCAATGATAAATCATCAAGGACGTTGTAAATGGGATTACGTAAGAAATGGAAGGAGGAGTGGTACTTACAAGGACCGAGAATGGCACATTCTTCCAAATACCTCTGCCAAATTCTCTTCATCGTCAACGAACAGCCTGGAGGCCATTCCTCTCCTGTCCCCCCAGGTAGTAACATCAACGATGCGCCGCACGCCGTCCAGTGCAGCGCGCGTCCTCACAATCCTTTCACTCTTCTTCTTGTCCTCACTGTCCTTTACTCTCGTTTCTGGCGGCCATGTCAACATCATGGAGGGGAACTCCGCTGCCCTCGCTGCGCAAAAGCGTGGTGTGCATTTAATCTCATCTAGGAAGTTCTCATTCGCCAATGCACGCCGCGCAGATGCGGCTAGCGTAGAGCCCAGCCAGCCTAGTGCGCAACCTTCTGCTACACAGAGAAGTTCGCAAGACGCTGCGTCGTCCACGCAGGTCATATCCACGTCTTCCTCTTCGATAACAGCTGGTCCGAGCTCCAGCACCTCAGTCGCTTCGTCTTCTGATGCCGCGTCGCCCTCGTCGTTTTCATCGTCCTCATCACCCACCCCCACCTCCGAGTCCTCTTCTTCGTTTAGTTCTTCATCGAGCACGAGTGCTGCTTCCTCTTCTTCCGCAGAATTTTCATCTTCCACCACATCTTCTTCTTCCGCCTCTTCCTCTTCTTCTTCGCCATCGTCGTCGGCTTCATCGTCTACTCTTTCCTCTTCGTCGGCCTCTAGGTACGTATCGCCATCCGTCATGCTGAACCAATTTCTGAATATGCACCCACCACTAGCTCATCGTTAGCCTCAAGCTCTGCAAAGAGCACCGTGACGGCTTCGTCTTCTGCCGCCGTTAAATCCGTATCCACTCATGACACCATAGCTACCGCCACTTTCGTATCCGCCTCCCGCGTTTCCGCCGCCTCCAGCGCTTCCATCGCATCGGCCTCGCAAACAAGCACATCGGGCGCTGCTTCAACCGGGTACGCAGATTTCCTTCAGGTTTTCTGCCCATCTTACGCGTCTTATTTCTCGAACCAGGTTTTTTGCCAATAGGTCTGCCGTTGCGGGGACCTTTGCGGGCGTCGGCATTGCAGCACTCCTCGTCATCGGAGGCGTTATCTTCCTGTTCGTCCGCAAGCGCAATGCCGCGCGCGAGTTGGACGACGAGGACTTTGCCTACTTCGAAAAGCCCACCGCGCTGTCCGACAACGGCGACCACACCACCGGACTGGGCGGCGGGCCCCTCGGCATGAGCGCGACAGACGTCGCTATGAACCCCTACGTGGATCGCGATGTGCACTATGCGAACCAGGCTCCGTACTCGCGCGCGGCGCCCTTGGCGACCGCAGACGTATACAACCCGACCGACTACGGCATCGCGTACCCGCCCGGCACCGAGTTTCCCCCACACGCGCAGGCGTACGATGCGCACGGGCAGGTCGCGTATGGCGAGGACCCGCAGCAGTACGCTGCGTACGATCCCTATGCCGTCGACACGCGCGAACGCCAGCCTTCGCCTCGATCCTCCGGCTTTGGGCACCCGTTCGCAGACCCCTCCAATGCAATGCATGCGCAAGCGGCCCCGCCTGTGCAGTACCCCCATGGTGCATCCCGGCCCGCGCCCGGCGAGTACGAGCCCTCGCTCGACTCGTTCTACGGCGTCAACAGTGCTGGGATTGGTGCGGGGAGGGCACAGTGAATTCGACGCTTGCAGCCTCTCTTGTCCGATGGAGAGTCCGTACATAGCCCTCCGTATATACTAGCTCGACAGGGACAGGGTGTCCGTTCGTTGTAAGTCCGGTCTGGTATCCGTGATATGTACGCTCGTGTATTGTCGTTGTGCGTGCAGCGGGCCCTGGCTGGCATATCTGCTTTGTTATGCCTTTGCTGGCTGTTTTCGTTGTGCAAGCGTCGAGTTTTGGCGTCCGCGGAGTATCCCAGACATATTTTTACGGATTATTCGCTATTTATGGCATCTCCGTGGACAGTTTGTACTCTTTCTACTCTCTCCCCCCTCTTATGTTTGGTTCGCTTTCTGGTTGTTTTTGTGCTATCCCATGCGATGCGCAACCGTGTCGCGGTTTGCCCGTCCGTTCCAGCGTCCATAACTATGTTCAACAATGTTTTGACGCTACTTACGGTGCAGGATTGCATCATGCCATTCGTGTACTCGAGTACATTAGTAGGATGGTTTCTTGATTGACTTCTATATTATATGAACATCTTCGATACCCGGCCCCTTTCCTCCGTGCTTTCTGCCATTTGTTGCGCCTTACCCTGCCTGCATTTCACCTCATTTTGTTGGGTATCACGTTCTAAGTATCTCGGCCACCTGTGATGTGAAAATATGTGAATATGCTACGTACTTACTTTGACGAGCCTTTTCGTTCGAATTGGCTCAACGCTCAGGTCATGTACTCAATCACGAAGATGATGAAATCACTCAAATTTGACGATGATCCAAGAAAGTATGCAGTATTTTTTAAGAAACAAACTCGAGAATGGCAATTACAACACTGTGGTACATTTTCGTATCCAGAGAACACTAGAAACCAAGCCATGCATATATCTGTTTACTTGTTCATTCACGTCCGAGCCACCACCTTCTCGTTCAAAAACGCGATCAACACCTTGATCACATCTACGCCCGCCATGGCACCGCTCTCCTTTGCGCTCTTCTCCAGCGTCCCCTTCGCCTTCTCCATCAACGCCTTCAACTCGCTCGCCATCTCCCCCGTCATTCCTCTCCTCAACCGCTCCGCCAGCCCCGCAGGCTCCCGCCGCATCCGCCCATCTGCTAAATCCTCCATTTCCGCATCGCCTGCCCCTACTGCCGCGCCGCCGCCTTCAAACAGCTCGGGTTTGGCAAGCCATGCCCCGAGTTGCGTCGTGGCATAGAAGAGCACGACTTCAAGGTTGCGGTGCAGGGTGCGCGTGACCTCTCCTACATCCAGCGGTCGATCGCTGGGTCGTGCCGAGGGGGGTGTGAGTGTCTGTCCGGCGGGTCGCGAACCGAGCTGGTTGAGTATATCGAGGGTGCAGTTCGCAAGCTCAAGAAGTGTTCCCATCGATGCGGGTTCTCCCAGAACCACTTTCGAGTGCTGCAGTGATTAAAAAAAAAGGTCAATCAAAGGGTAGGATCAGAATTATTGGGTACACTTACGGGAACAACTAGAGCAATGCGGGATGGCAGGTCTTCTGTGTCACCTCTCAACACTGCATCCGACTCGCTAATCGCGATCAACGTGCATATAATGTTGCCAGTCAAACCAAATAGCCTATGCACCAGCCGGGCCAGAAATGGCTTTTTGATTGGATCGACGACCTCCGCAAAGCGCACAGACGTGTCGCGGCTATCCTTTTCCAGCTGTGCCCGTTCCTCAGCTGTCACAGGTTCGAGGAGACTGGCGAGTTGGTTGGGATGCGTCAAGGCGTAGTTCAGCTGCTGAAGCAGGAGCAATGCATTCGAGCTGAAAGCTGAAAGTATGTTCGCTGTCGACGGCTTCCTGTTCGCTGACGAAGGTGAAGTGGACGCAATGGAATAGAAGAGGTTGATCACTCGTTCCATCTCCTCAATGAAGGCCAGCGAGAGAGGGTCATTAATGGTCCAGGACAAGGCTCGGGATATTTGGTTGCCATACAACTGGACAAACCCACTTGCTTCCGCGTCGAAGAAGTGTTTCTGCATCCCTAATGCGGTGATAACGCCGGTGACAACAGAGAGCATGACGCAGTATGCCTGGTGTGCGGGATTGCGTTCGCCAGGCAACTCGGGAAGGGTGACATCCATTGAACCAGAACTGATGGTAGAGCTGATGCTGTTGTTACTGTAGGCAACGAGAACGCCTTCAGTAGCCAGCCTCTCCGCTGGGGTCTGAAGACTAGCCAAGGCAACGTGGAAACTTAGGATATGTGGCGCGTACAAGGGTTGCTTCCGAGCACGCGTTAACGGTAAGCTCGACAGCCCAGTCAAGTCTGTTCGTACAAAGAGGTCAAGGCTTGCACGGATCACATCCGTCTCCTGGCACAGTGTCAGCCAATGCGTCGTGGATGGGTTGATGTCTGTTCGCGTACACTGCTCGAAGACGACAACTAGTAGCTGCATGTCCAGATCCAGATCTGGGTCTGACCGACTCCGGGCAGTATCGAAAACAAAGCGCAGAGAGTCGATGACAAAGGTCATGGTCACCTCTATCATCGATGCGATGACGAGTCGTCTGTCGGCATTCAAGGCTTTGGGAAGTCCAGCGAGGTTTCTACACTGCTTGGCACAGAAGTAGATGATCTGGAGGAGCGTCCGGTGGAATGGTGTTGTAACGTAACCTCTCACTGACTTTACTGGGGATTGAGGCTCGCTCACGACAATGTCATGTACGTGCTTCACCAGTTGAATTAAGTACTGTACCTCCTTCTCAGAATCTGATGTTGAGAACCAGGCTAGCTCCAGCAAGGACAGCAATAATGAGAGGCGACCTCCATGAACCTTGGACATTAGTTCCCCTCGCCGTTTCTCTATCGCTATGGTTTCAGAAATTGTGGCTGACAACGAAAGGATGGTCGGACGGAGGGTAGTGTTAGCTTTCAGGTGCGGAGCTACTTTCTGCAGCAGGAACTGCCATGACTCTCCCAATTCTATCTCCATATGTGCCAGCGAAAGGTTCATGTTGATGGAGTACAAGTCATGTAGGAGATTGTCTGCCAGACGCGCGATCCCTTCCTCGTAATTCTTCCGAATGGGATTCGTTCGAGCTAGAAGAACATCCGAGGTGAATGCAAAATCTTCTCCGAACTCGCGTTCCTCCATAAGAGATCGAGACTCTAGCTGAGACAATGATAGATTCGGGAAGTGCGTCTTGACCTTGTCCTCGAAGTCGTCATAGAGCGTCGGGTCGTAAGTGTTGGATGTCGCTTCGGCGAGATGGTTGACGAGTGAATCCTCATCCTTGAAAATGCCCTCGATTGAGCGATAACTCTGAGGCTTGGCCTGGAACTCAGCGGCACCCTGCGTCTGGGTTTCCATAGCAATATCCAGAGCCACAATGCGGATAGCATGACTCTTTGCGAAAACGCGGTGCGAGTGGATGAACACGCCATCATGAAGGGAGGATTGTTGCGCATCGCCCTCTGTGGCGAAATCAGAGCTCTTGTACTCGGGCGCGGGTGGCATATCCTCCTGTATGATGCCTGCGATCTGTTTCCAAAATTCAGGGCTCTCGCGAATAGGCTTCAGTACCGTCTGGTGTTCCAAGCCACGCTGCCACACAGCTGTTAGGAAACCCAGAATGCCGGATAGGATTGCAGGATTGACGTCCAAGAGCTCCCGCCAGGTGCCAAGTCCCTCACGAGCAGCCTGCAGTGCACTGACCTGTTTGCCCTTTCTCTTCTCCTCAATTGGATCAGATTGTGTGGTACTCTTTGACCTGAGGTCCGAGATTTGGAAGCGACCTGTGACAAATAAGTTACCGAGAGCAGGCTCTTTCTCGACTGCCAAAGCCATAAATCGCCACACCGCAAGGCGGACTTCCAGACTTCGATAAGGATCTCTGATAACCCGAACAAAAGATGCAACGGTGGCCTCCGGATCACTGAGATGGGCAAGGATGGTGGGCGCAGAGGATGGTGAAGACGAAAGTGATGAGCAGAGAGAATACAAAACCCGGGATGCCTCCAAAGCAACATGTGAAGCGGGATCTGGATCGGCAACGAAGCCAGCCAAGACGTCGAGCGAGTCGGCTCGGGATCGAGTGCTATTGAATCCGCCGCCCCCTGACCGCGAGCACAACGCTTGCTCCAATAAGCATGGCCCTGCATCGGCGTACAGCCTTTGCTTGTACGTCAAGCACAACCGTATGAGTCGAAGATGCGATTTCAGAACAAGGTAGAAACCTCTTGAATCACCAAGCCGGCTGGATGCAGATATGTGGCGTAAAACGGCTTCAGATGTTGTGATGGCAGACGTGAGAGGGTTGATGCTCGAAGTGGTGGCTTTTGAGACTAGTGCCTCAAAGACTGCCTGGCTGAGTGATAGCAATGGGCCGTCCGGGCTCGTCGGAGGTATCTGGTCTAGGATATCGCTGTAGAGCGACGACATCATCCTTCCAACCTCAAATCTGTTGCCGAGCTGGGCATACTTCCACCCAACATGTTCAACCCAGATCTCGGTATGGACAAATCGAAGCGCACGCATCAGAACCTCTTCTTTCAGCTGTGCTCTACGAGCTCCGGGGGGCGCTAGTAAGACTGAGGAAGACGCATCTGTGAACAGTGATCGAACGAAGTAGAGGAGCTCCTTTGTAATGGTGTAGGATCCCAGAGTACGCTCGGCAGCCAGAACAGCGGAAGCGCTGGCGACATTACGGTTGGTACCAAACAAGGCTGTTGATGAGCGCGCAAACAGCCATATGTCATCCGCAATATTGGGAAGGACCATAAATGACGATATCAACCCAAGAGCAGACGCTATTAAGGCCATTTGTGATGACTTCGCAGGATGTGCGTTGGACCGTGACAATGCATCTTCCAGGATCAACATGACAATCTGGACCATCTTAGGAGCATCATCTCCATCGCCATTGACCGATTCCAATATCTGGCTGGCTAAGTTGGCGTCGTCATGAATGACGCTGCGGAAGAGGTCGAAGATATCTGACACCGTGATCATGTCATCGTCTGGATCAATCACGACACCAATATCTTCCAATGTAATGGTGACTGGCTGATGCGAACTCGAACGATGCGAGACCTGCAATGCATACGTAGGAATGCTCCTGACTGTTGGGATAAGTCGCCTGCGCCGTACATAGTCTACCAGGACCTCTTTGAGAAGCTTCCAACCCGAATACTCGTGCTGCCAGGCCACGATGATGAACTCTTCGCCGTCTTGGCTAAGGAGGTTACCTGTGGACTTGATGGGCAGAATGCTGCCCCCCGGCAATTTTAATGGACGCAAATTCAGGTAAGTTGGGCCTGCAGATGCCAAAGTGCTTCCATAACGCTCTGGAACCTTCTCGTAGACGGCGTGCGCCCCCACACATGCGATGGAAGGTATCATCTGGGTATAGGTTGGTATCGAGTCGAGGAAGACGGATACGTATTGCGCACATATTGTGCGGACCGCAGCATAGGTGCCTCCTGATTGACCGAAGTCTCCTGATAGTCCCGCATCCACACTTGCCAATGGGTCCGTGCTCACAAAGCCTGATCCAGTAAGCGACTGAAGCAACCGAACTAGCGGACGAATTTGGATTGGGAAGCGAGTCCTTGCAACGTCAAGTATGGCCCGACGAGAGATACGAATGGCATAGTCGGACTGCCAGTATTGCTGACAGAGGATGGCGACTGAGTCAACTTCGCCTCGGCCAAAGAGCGCGATCCACACTTCCACGACGGTGTCAAACCCTGGGATGAACTCGACAGGATATATATCCAACAGCCCAGTCACGAGGCCTATACGAGATGGTCAGTGAATGGAGACACTAACAGGTCGGAAGGACGTACCTTTCATCACAGACCGGTATGCCACCGAGTTCGGGTCTGTGAGAGCCGAGTTTGTTTGCCATGCAATAGAGGTAGAGAAAAAGTGGCATAGTTGTCAATAGAGCCAACAGGACATTAAACAAACCGACTTCGGGCGCTAAACATTGCTGTAGCATGACCTTGTAAACAGGCTCTCGAGTCTTGGAGTATGAGCGAGATGGATGAGGATCGAGAGACTCGAAGAACGGTCGATATGAAGGAGGACAGTCCTCCAAATGCGTAACTGTGGTCTCAAGACGCCATAACACGAGGGTCCAGGACGCGTATATGGGGGCAAAGTGGCTCTCTCCATGAGAAACAACCATCTCGTGTATGCGCTTGAGTGAGTTAGCCGAAGAGTAGAACACGTGCTTGTCCGAAGGTGTTTCTGAAATTTCGACGGTCCCATCCACGGCTATAGCCTCAAGCTCGAGCACGGATATCATGACGAGAATCCAGAATGCTGCACAATCCTGCTGCAATCGCGCACCTTCCTCGTCTAGAAGCAAGTTCCCGTTCTGTTGCGATGATCCGAGGTTGGTGTCGTACCCAGTCTCATAAATCTGAATAACCAGCTCTCCTTCACGAGGGACGTAGCTCCACATGAGCCAGAACAAAAGCTCAAGGAAGACTAACTGATCCTTCACACATTCCTTCACCCATGCGGAGGCCAGACGGGGGTCGTCTGAGATGTCCTCGGGCAGTGATGCGTCAATTCGTTGCCGGCACTCAGAGATGACGGTCAAGACGGACGCAGACGCGTCTGGAATGATTTTGGGAAGGAGGCGTGTGGAGGGCTCGTTGAAGTAAAGAGTATCGCTTTCGTTCGCACGAAGCAGGGAGGCAAGGATGCGGAACAGGCAGCGTCGTTCTGCATAGTAGAAAGGTGTGAAAGCCTCGACGATATCCTCCACAAGAGAGCCACCTGGATTGAATTCGGGAAGACCGAGATTATAGATGAATGAACGCAGAAGAACTGCTGCTTCCACTTCGTCGATGTCGAATTTTTTACTGATGGCCAAGGCAGCCTCCTTGAGATCTGAAGGAACGCTCATTGTACTCCCGTCGCGGAGGGTGACGGTTCCACTGGCAACCTTCTTGCGTGATGCTTCATTGGGGCATCCGAAAGGGTTCCGAATGTCCTTGAAGCATTCGAGACGAGGTTTGAGAATCTCCTCCGTGCTCTCTTCTGTGGCGCCTTCATAGCCAGACACAAGTTGATGGAGTTGTTTATAAGTCCTGAAAAAAGGACACGTTTTGGATGCAGTCAAAGGAAGATTAGAGGAGAAAACGTACACATCGACCAGTGGTGATAATTTTGACGACTCTGCGGACGAGGACATGGAGGCGATTATGAACAAGCGCGATGTTCAATGTTGTTTTGGCAAGACGCGTCGGACTTGAACTTATCGCTTGTTCTCACAGGTTCTCATTTGCCTCAGTGAGCCACTCCTTCGCAACTGACGCCTACTTACACACAGCTTGATGCTCGACGTCCGATAATTTTTGGACTCTCAGTGCCTGCTGCTTCTTGAGAAGTGCCTTCATTCTGTCAAATCGAGAGACTCTTGGCTTTTCTACAATATAACTTCAAGGCTTGCTACTTACTTGGCCTATCATGCCGCCTAGGAGACGCGCCCAATTCACGCAGGAGAACATCGACCAGCAGTTACAGCAAATACACCTTTTAGACCCTTCATCTTCTTCCGAAAACCTTGAACAGCTAGGTCCAATCATTAAACAAATTCACCAGAACCGCCAACAGGAGGCCTACCTACGGACGCTACAGGCTCTCATAGATGCCAAGGATGCTGAAATAGAGGCGATATGTGGGGACAACTATCAAGACTTTATCTCCTCCGTGTCTACGTTGTTCACTGTCAAATCATATACAAACAACTTGCGAGACAAGATCACGACCCTCGACTCGAGCGTCTCGCAGATCGGTCGCGGGTTGGCAGAGAAAAAGCGTGCTCTCTTGCAGTCCAAGAAGACCGCAGCTAATCTTGACGAGGCTATCGACAACCTTCAGGCATGTCTGCGCGTACTGGACGTGGTGGATCGTGTCGGAGAAATGGTGAAGGAGGGCAAATATTGGAGTGCGCTGAGGGTCCGTCCTTCCTCGGTACAATTCTGCTGTCGCTCCGTTCTTATGAATAAATTTGCTTTCATCATAGTCTCTGGAAGACATTCAAAGCATGCCTCCCACATCGTTGTCGCAGACCCCTCTGTTTCAGCATCTTCTCACGTCCTTGCCATCGTTGCGTGGACAGATTAAAGATGCTGTCACAGCGTCCACGAAGCAATGGTTGTTAGAGATTCGTAATATCAGTGCACAGGTGGGAAGAAGCGCTCTCGAAGCCATGGAGTACCGTTCCAGACGATGGAGATCACGGCGAGAAAAGGACCCCATGCTGAGGCTCAGTCGTGTGGGTAGTGCCGTGGAGACCGTCACTTTTGAGAAGACAGAATGTAAGTCATTTCTCGCGACATATCGGTCGTCCTCTGAACGACCATTGGAAGACAACGTTCTTGAAAACATCAAGGTGGACTTCAAGCCGTTGTATCAAAGTATTCACATCTACACCACTCTTGACTCCATCGACGAACTGCGCAAATCCTATCAAGCGGATCGCAAGGTACCCCATGTTTTATATCCATATCATGAAAAGCATTGAATGCACCTTTGCAGGCACAATCAAACCTGATCTTGCCGAGTCCCCTCCAACTCTCCCAACTTGTCTCGCTTACTGAAGAAGTAACAGGATTCTTCATCATCGAGGCCCACGTTCTCAGCACGACCGGATCATTCAGGTCGGAACGAGACGTCGAAGAGCTTTGGGATGCTTTGGTGACACGTTTAACGGGCGCTGTAGATTATGCTTTGAAGAACGAATCTGATCCTGAAGGATTTTTGCGGGCGAAAGAAGACCTGATGGCCTTCATCATTACCCTGGAGGCAGGTGTCTTATTTTTCAATATGCAGGCTCTTTCAGAAATACTCACTTATTAATTGCCAGACTTATTCCTACTCCACTCAGTCACTACACTCATTTATCCTGCTGCTCTTCGAGAGGTATGCCATGATGCTGGAAAAGCAATTCAGCAAACGGTTCAAGGATGTAAGTCTACATTGTTTGTTGCTACAAAAAGACTCCTCATACTTTCTCGTCGCATCTTAAGATCATGATTCAAGACGATTATTTGCCGATGCACGTTGACAATGCCGCAGAAAAGGAAGCAGTCCTCAAAGTTGTCTGGCTCGGCAGGTCGGAACAGGAACAACTAATTCAGTAAGTCTCATGCCTCTCACACCTTAATAATTACTAATCCCCCGTAGGGCCCCAGTCCCACTCAACTTTCCCTGGTCGCAAAGTTTTTACCTCTGTTGTCAAGACGTAGGCGGCCAGCATAGCTGTGGCGAATACTTATTGATATCTAGCAACAGATCCGTAGCTTTGTGCAACGTTTCTATCAGTTCATAGAGGGCGTTTCACAGCATCATAGAAACGTGGACGAGCTTCTAAGCAAGGTGATCATCTCATGTCTTCCACCAACTTGTTAAATTGATGCTTGCGTAGTCTTTGGATGTTATCCTCTCAAATCATGTCAGTAATAGCATCGGCGATCGCCTTGCAAAAACATCGACGCTATCTCAAGTGGCCCAAATCGTAACCAACCTTGAACATTTCGAAGTTGCATGCTCAGAATTGGAACGTTCGCTTACCAGCCTTCGGTATGTCTTTCTAGTCAACATTCAATGAACCCAACGTAATTGTCCCGAATCGTTTGCAGGTCCGCACAACGAGGAGGCACAATCCGTCTCACAGCTACGCCATCTTTCGCAAATACACTCACTCGCGCTCTGGCACGCATCAACGAGTTGATCACTTCCAAACTCGACGACTTTTTCGAACTGTCCGAGTACAACTGGACACCCCACAGTCGCGAGGACGCACCGAGCATGTACCTCTACGAGCTCGTCAACTGGCTCACGACTGTTGTCGACTCGCTTGTCATCAAGGAGACATACAAAGAAGAGGCGTATCGCGGCGCTGTGTCCTATATCGCGCAATGTTTGATGGTGAGCTGCACGCTGACGATGGAGGCAAGTAAGAACCACGACTGAAAATAGCGTTGTAGGACTTCCTGACGGACCGAAATATCCTGATGATGAATGAAAATGCCATCTCCAACATCCTCGTCGATGTCGATTTCCTCGAGGATCAATTTAAGGCGAGCGGTCGCGCCCACCTGACGACCGTCTTCGGCGAGCTGCGTTCCGTACGTATATTTCCACAGCACAAAAATTGGTATCTCCGCGTGCTGATAAGTTCCATTTATGAGCACAGACGACGTCGATTGTACTTTCAAATACCGTACAGGAATATCTTGTCCCAGCCAATCGCCAGACCTCGTATAGCAACGTCAAGCCGAAACGCCTGCAGGCGCTTCTAGAGAAGCTTGCTAAATATGGGGGCTCGTGTAAGGATGCTCCTTCTCGAGAGAAGGGAGAGAAACGGCGAAAGGAAGTAGACGCTGTCGGGCGACTCTTCCCAGGGGAAAGTCGGTGACTGCAGGACATCGTGCCATGGACTAACTTCGGGATTGTATTGATATGTATACCTGCGCTTCGTCAACTTTTGATACCAAACCATCGCATTAGGAAAGCTAGTAGCTGCCAACTGATACGATACTATATCTCCCCACCTCAAAAAAGGAAATATGTGGCGGTGATTTATAGAATCGCGGTGCTACGACAGATTTACATGAAAGATTCAAGACCGTGTGAGGCAAGGGCAAGCTCCATAATACGACAAGGAGAGAAGAAAAGGCAACTAACAATGAGAAGTAGTAGGGGGAGAGTGAGGGACAGCGCAAAGGGAGGGAGACCGTAGAACAAGCTCATGTTTCTCGTGCTCGTGAGGGATCATAAAATGTGTATGATAGACACGAAGCAAGGACCCGCGACGAACACGAACAGAACTACGAATACCATTTACACTCGCCGTTTGATGTTGGCGCTCAACCACTCAAGGCCCTCGTACAAACCGTCACCGCTCGTGGCACATGCCGCCTGTGTAATGCAGATAACGATCAGCCGAAAATGACAACAGATTGAATATATAGTGTTCGGATACTGACCTGGATGTACCATGTCCTCTGTCTGAGACCCTGGAGACCAAGCTTGTCGGTAATCTCAGAGGCATTCATGGCGTTAGGCAGATCCTGCTTGTTGGCAAAGACAAGGAGGAGCGCATCCCGAAGCTCGTCCTCATTTAACATCCGTTGCAACTCCTCCCGCGCCTCAGAAACACGTTCCCGATCGTTGGAGTCAACAACAAAGATGATACCCTGGGTGTTCTGGAAGTCTGTATGGGTACGTATGAGAGGTGGCGAACGGCAATTGTGACCAAATACGTACAATGCCTCCAGAGAGGACGGATCTTGTCCTGTCCTCCAACATCCCAGACAGTGAAAGAAATGTTCTTGTACTCAACGGTCTCAACGTTGAACCCTGCGCAACGTAAGGCGGTATGATTAAAGATGATGATGGAAGTATCATTGTATCGACACACCAATTGTTGGGATAGTAGTGACGATTTCACCGAGCTTCAACTTGTACAGGATGGTGGTTTTTCCCGCTGCATCAAGACCGACCTGTATGAGGATCAGAAACCGCCAACAAGACCGTGCATGGAAGAGAGTATACCATGAGGATACCTGGATGAACAGAACACTAAGGTTCAAGAGATACAGATGACAATGATCGATGGAGGCACGTACGCATTTCTTTCTTGCCGAAGAGGCCAGAAAGAAGACGAGAGACTGAGAGACCCATGGCGTAGGTAACAGAAGTAAAGATGGAGAAATTGGATCGGGAAACCGGTGGTGGTGAGCGAATTATTGGCGAGAGCTGGAGGTTGTCGACTCCAGTCTTTAACTGTTGCGTGCAACCTGTGAGCGTCTTCAATTTCAAACTCCGCCAACCCCGACACGCCTCTCCCTTTGGCGCTCATGCACAGCGAACACGTCGTTCCTCCGAATTTCGAGTACACGTTTGCATGATAATACATGAACACATGAATACGTGGTTGATACGTGTACGTATCTTACACTACTCTGTTCTCGTCTTTTTTATCATGTCAACCTCATTCATACAACAGTCTGCTCCAGCTCCGCTTCGCCCATGCGCGCCCATAGCCCGCCCTGCAAATTAAACGAGGAAAATCATTCAGAAGAAAGATATGAGTGGAACGGATCTTCGAAACATTGGCAAGCCTGGACTTACGTGAGCGTACATGGTCAAGTGCACCTTCGGGAAGAACTCCTCCGTAGCGGCACGGCCTTCCTTCATCTTCCACTCCACAGGGGGACGCGTCTCGGGGGGTTGCGCAGAAGTATCTAGCGTCATTGTGGCAAAATGCTGCAACAAGCGGATGAGCATGAACGAGGTCTCGTTGTATGCAAACTGTCCCATCGAGGTTGTGAGTGCTCTATACAGGTGATAGCAAAATGACGCACTTGCTGGCCTAGGCATATTCGGGGCCCGGCATTGAAAGGAAGAAAGATGAACGGATTTGGCAGGAGGTACTTCTTCAGTCGTTCGTCAAGGAACCGGTCGGGGTCAAACTTCAGAGCTAGAAACAGTGGTCGAGATTCGTCCAATAAATGAACAGTCTGGCAGGTCACATACCATCGGGGCCCCAGAGATCAGTTCTCCGGTGCATCATAAACACGGAATAAGGAACGCTGCATAATTGAGCATCTAGAAAACTTTCCGGGAAGGAATACAGTACCTTGTCTTTGCGGGGATATAAATGGGCTTGTCGGATCCATTGCGCGCGGGCCAGGTCGTTGCATTGACGGTTTCTCTGTCATGCAGACCTCAATACAGTAAAAATCTGTAGGTAAAACGGAGAATCACCTGATATTAAACGGCCTGCGAAATTCAACATTCAAATACCTGCGTACGGAAGGGATGATAAAAATGATGCTCACACAGGCGGGAATAATCTCAGCGTTTCGTTAATTACTGCCCTCAAATATTTCATATCCCGGATGTCATCATAGGTCGGTCTTTGAACAGGTCCGACTTTCTCGAGCACCTCAATACGGAGGCGCGCAAGCACATCAGGATTCCTGGTCAGGAGATAGATAGCGAAGGTCAGTGTTGCAGCAGTCTGTAAATACTAGGAATCAGCACAATAACGCGAGATGCATCCTGGGATGATCATACCGTATCGCGTCCCGCCAACAAAATATTGAGTGTTTCATCCTTGAGAACCTTTGCATCTATGGAAAATCAGCTTGTGCAGCAGCTCGGAGTCGCAGATATCATACCATCCGTGATCTTGACCAAATTGTCCAACAATGTGTCCTCTTCATCCGCCTCTCCTTCGTCCACGTCGATGGGTCTCTCGCTTTGTCCATCGACTGTCTTGACTTTGGCTTGTATTGAAGCTATCGCCTTCCTCCTACGCTCCTTTTCGACTGCCTCTTTCAAGATTGGTTTCAAAAATTCATCCACGACTTTCATCGAAGACTTGGACTCGTCACGAAAAATCTCGCCCAGTGGCCACATGAGACCGATGCGCGCGCGCGCAGCTATGACAGTCTGAGCGCGCGCAAAGGCATTAGCAAATGTTTCCGCGAATGAGGAGGACGCGGGAGAAGACGAGGAGGGAGAGGCAGTGTGTGGATAGGGAAGGCCAGAGGATAGACTGTGCACACAGGATCCAAACAAGAATTCCGTGGCCGAGTCAAGGGTAAAGCGGGAGACAAGGTCCTTGCAGAGATATCAGATGATGCTGGAAGTTGAAACGAGAGAGGGTACTTACCTGGATATTGACGGCGTATCCTTCGCGGAAGCGTGTTTTCATTTGAGTAATCGCGTCCTCAGCATGGCGGTCAAATATATCGAAATGCGAAATGCGATCGCGAGAGAAGAAGGGGCGTGTCATTGAGCGATGAAATCTGTGAACGGAGCGAACAAAGTAAACCGGTTGGTGATTCTAGGAGAACAACAGTAATCTCGCTTACTTCCACATATCACCTAGCAGCAATCATCTTAGTTGGCATCTGGGTGCTTATTCAATGAAGAACATACCATCCGAATTAAAGACACCTGAACCCAAGACAGAGGACATGACGCCTTGGAACACTTCGCCTACAGACGATGAGTATATGTTGAGGATCTAGACTAAAGCCAAGCCACCTTTGACATAGTTCCCGAAGTCAGTTGCCAGAATTATCTGAAGGTACAAACACAGTTTATCCAGGGCATCGAGAACTCAGAGGACGAACCCGTGCCTTTATTATGTCTGGATCGACAGTAAATATGGAATTGAGCCAAAGAACTCGAGTATTCACGACAGTCCCGCACTCTCTGATGAGGTTCCAGAGAATATCGGCTGGACATAGCAAATTGATACAAAACAACGTCAAAAAAATACGTTCTCGACGCACCAGGGTACCCGTTACTGAACTCTTCCAAGAACCTGACTGTCAAATCCCAATTCCCGACCCATTTACCGTTATACCTCGGAGCAAGGACGGCCCCCATCTTGGCCGCCTCGCAGCTGTCTTTGTAGGCCTGAACATTGATACGCACTGCCAAAACGACGGGAAAAGCGACGACGAGGAGTAGAACAAAGGACCATGTCGGGATGTGTATGTCGAAATACAAGTCGAAAACGCGACGAGATGCGATCAGAATAAGAGAAGGTAGGACTAGATTGGTGGACAAGCCATGGGCAAGGAACGAAATCCCGGGGGGGGATGTGCAGCGTCATATCGAGGTCAAAATCTGCTGAGAGTCAGTAGGATAGTATGTGGGTGGTTCGTCAAGACTCGATTCCAGTGCCCTTTGAAGAGGATCGAATTAAGAAACAGATGTTTATGTTGTCCACGATCATCTGATACTTATTCTATCCCGCACACGGAAAGGGTAAAGTTCCGAAGCCCGAACCTGGGTCATAGGATGCCGCACTGGACCAATAATCGCCATGATGGGTCGCAGGATGGGCATGAATGGGTCCAATAGTCAATGCGTTCGGAGGGTGAAGACAAAGAAGACCACAAACGAGTCGTCCGGTCACCGTTAAAACGTTAAAGGCCTTTAAAGGCTTGTTCTTGGGGAGACTAAAAAGTAAAAACTGGTCGTCGGCCCGACGTCAGGTACACCAAATGTGAGGAGCCCAAGGGAGCCCATTGCCGATCAGGGCAGAATTCGACAAGAATTCGCTGACTTACAAAGGAAACGACTCTGGAATTGCTTTTGCTCAGTCATAAATAAGACACCCATCTGCCACCGGAAAGTATACACAAAATACAGCAAATCTTCATGCCGCAACAAGAGCATGCAGTCCATAGATCTCCTTCCTGACTTTATAGTAAACATCCGAGACGGTGCCTTCCATTTCAACCCGTCCTCTCGCGGTCTTCCGCACAGCAACGCTCTCCCCCAGATCCTCAAGGCCACCCCCGCCTTGTCTCGCGGCAGCTCCGCATATAAGTACACCTTCGCCAACGAGTTCTGCCTGAACGCCGACGGACGCTAGACGCGCCTTGAGCGCTGTTAGTTTGAGCTCGCCAATCATCGTTGACTTTGGAAGTCTTTGGGTTGGGCGAGCGCCGAGCGGGCGAGGAGACGAGAGTGACGGGACGACGGTCGTAGAGACTGCGGTGGCACCAGCGGGCTCAAGGGTGGGAACTGTCGAACTGGCCGAGAAAGCGATGCGGCCGGTCACATAGCCGACTTCGTTGTCCTCAAACTGCGTAGGAAAGTCGTCAAAGAACCGTAGACGGCTTGAATAGACATCAAACTCACCCGAGACATTTTAATAGATGCAAGAAGCTCATCGCTTAGTGCTAATGAGAAGCTGTTTGTATTCTGGCCAATCTGAATAGATTCGCCTTGGAAGGGAGCATATATGTCCTTGGTCATGGCACGAATATTGGCACAACTCTCAATGAGAGCATCTGTTGCTCTAGGAGGAGCATGTACGATGATCTATGAAAATATCAGTCATGCAGCAGACGAAACATAGATAAATGCGAACCATCTTTCGCGGATTGACTTGAGGGATGATAGTTTTTGTTGCACGACCGTCGTTCAAACCCTCCAAGTCCACAAATAGCAGTCGGCACGCCAGTTGAACCTCGACTGTGGTAGACACATATTTAGATGGAGGCTCCCTAGGCACTTTCTTTACGGCGAGAACTTGTCAGAATGCCGATAACCGATAAGATAAAAGACTGACCTTTGCCTCTTCCTCCTTCCTCTTCTGTTCCTTAACATCATCATCCTCTGCCTCTTCCTCCATGATCTTTCCCCTCCTCAACCACAGCCCAATATCGACAACCTCACCAAACTCATCCACCTTCCTCTTCTTTTCCACATACGGGAACATCCTGAATCTCTGCGTCTCTTTTCCTGTGCTCTTGAAGAAAGTCGTCGCCTTCGACACGTTGCCCTTCAGGTAGATATCGAAAGACAACAACTGCTTTGTCCCTTCATCAGCATCAAGATTCCTCCAGTCAGGTTCGCCTGTGCCATCGACGTCCTTTGTTCGACGGCGTTCAGGCTCTGCCTCGCTCCCGCCGAGAACACGCTCGACATCCTGCTCCTCTTCATCGTCAGAGTCGGAATCACTGTCTTCGTCTTCGTCCGCTTCCAGCATTTGCTGGTTGCGCGCCATGACTGCCTGCTGCGCCGCTTGTTTCTCTTGAGCCGCACGCTCTCTTTGCAAGAACAACTCGAGTTCGGTGCCTTGTAGCGGGACTTTTGAGTGGAGCTGCATGCGAGAATATTGTGAGCTGGCTTTTCGAGTGTCGAAAAGATGGAAAATTATGCTTGCCTGTAACCGCATGACACCGTCCATCATGATATTACTGCCAATTTTACCCTTGTCCCATTTATCTTCTGGCCGTTGGGAATCGTTCCATTTATCGAACAATATTCGCCCAAGCGTGCCCTCCTCACCTCTGCCGGTGAGCAGTACAACGTTGTCCGGAACCGCAGCGAAATCTGCGAATAATGCACGCGAAGGACCATGAGACAAGGATGCAGGGACAGCGAGAATTAATTTGGGATCTTTGGATGAATAGGTCTGCATGAGAGCCTGCGGATTCATAAAGAATTCAAGATGTCTGTTGGTTCTCACATCAGATAAATAAATTCCGCGTCTGAGTATAATGTGATACACACTTGAACCGCAGAGCGAACGCGCCGACGGCGTCGTCGTCCCCATCGTCATCCCTCTTCCGTTTACCTCTGCTTCGCCCACTGCCAGTTGCCTCCTCGCCAACGTCCTCCTTGCTCACCGTGCCCCCGAGCCACTCCATCATACTTCGTACAAATGTCAGCATCTCCCGGCCTGTGCGCGAGAGCAAACATATTGGATATTTAAGACGGGCGTAAGACCAATGTTGATCAAGCAACACTAGCAGCTCGAGGACACGCGTGCTGGCATCGCAGGGGAGAAGAAGGGAAGAACGCGAAGAGAGCGTAGCCGTAACACAGTCTATATAGTTTGTTATTTAAATCCCGCACCCAGGGCCTATGCATCAAAATGAAAACGTACCGATAAGTGCCGCATCCCGATCCTTCCGCCGACTACTCATCACGTCCGCGCGTTCGGCGTCGGTTATGAGTAGGTCGGGCCGTGCAAGCGGTTCGAAGACGCCTCCTGCAGCCTGGCGCATTAATACAGTTCCATCGAGGTGCCGTTCGCGCATGTGGTTCATGTCAACGGCGTAGAGAATTGTGCCTACAGAGGGCGAGCGGATTTTCCAGATGGTGCCTCCAAGTGTATGTCCTGCACTGAAGGGCGTGATAGTGAGACCTTGACATTTGCCTTGGGGCGCATAAGTATTTGTTAAATCAAGAGTAAAAGGAGAGGACGCTCACCTTGAAGGTGAGTTGGCTGTGAGTAACGCAGAGTGTTAACCGAGTCAAAAGCCTCGTGCACTTCCTGCGGTGTTGCAACATATTTTCCCTTCTTCTTCCCTGTAGCTGGTGACTGGCCTTCTACCTCATTGAGTCCATCCTCTCGCACGTCCATTGTCTCCCTACTGCTCTCCTCCTCTTCTTCTGATGGTTCCACAGGTCCGCCAACATCCTGTTCATCACGAAGACCATCAACTTCTTCAGAAGCAGCGATACGCGCCATAGCTTGAACAGGTAGTGTCGAGTACGCTGGCGCTTTGAGGCCCCATCGTGAGTACGCATAAGAGTACAGACCGGAATGAGCCAAGTCTCCGTGGGATAGTAGGACGAGGTCTACTATTGGCGCGATTCTGATAATGCGAAGTTAGTTGTGTGAGCAGCATAGAGATTATGGACCTACTCTCTAAGTTTATGACAATACTGTTCCCAGTGATAGGACCGAGCTTCTATATCCTCATCTGTGAACGCGGAGGATGATGGTTCTGGACACCAATTGGGAGAGCCACAGTCAAGTAAAATATGGACATCGTCGACTTGAAGGAGATATGCGAGAGGAACTGTTCTAGAAGAGCGAGCAGAACCAGAGAGAGGCGTGAACGTGAGCATCTCAGACACCGAACGAGTCTGCTAACTTCCCGATCCACACTGTCCGCCGATGGATACAAACGTCCTATCACGATAGAAATACAGAGCCGATGGACAAACCTCCTTAGATGGAAAGCGGAACACGTCTAGCAGAGTTCTGGTCGAGATACAGTATTATTCGCGCGAGACGGTCGTCCAAGTCGACCGCGGTAGTATTGGAAATTAAATTAGTATAATTATAATATAGAAAAGCAAGCAGCATGGCCGACTAGCTCAGTTGGTTAGAGCGTCGTACTAATACTTATCATATTACGTGATGCGAAGGTCTTGGGTTCGATCCCCACGTTGGCCATACATTTTGAAGTGTTTTTGCAATTTTTATCCTTGGCTATGGGAGGTGAAAAGCGCGCCCAATATTATATTGTCCTTTGTCGCTGTATTGTCGTCTTTGCGTACTACTTGAGTCTACGAGGAGACTTCCCTAGATTGTAATCACAAACAATAGCAATTGGATCCTGCAGAAATCTTCAATTCTAGATCGTAGCATCCCGAGACCTCCGAGACAATGTCTGGCTCTTACGATCATCTCCTTCCTCCTTCCTGGAAAACCCAAGTGTCTGCCTGGCTAGCCGAAGACACACCGTCCTTTGATTATGGTGGATTCGTAGTCGGCGAGGCCCAACGCGAGGCCTTCCTACTCGGTAAGGGGTCACAACGGGCCGTGCTTGCGGGTTCACCTTTCGTGACCGAAATATTCGAGCAGCTAGGTTGCGAGTCAGTAACCTTCCTCCATCTCGTCATTTAGATGTCATTTGAAGGAGATTGTGTTTGATTTTGGTTCCAGGGTGGAATGGCATGTGAAGGAGGGCGACTGGTTCGAGCCTGTGAAACATATCGCGACGGTGCGAGGCAAGGCAAGGCACCTCTTGCTTGGGGAGCGTGTTGCGCTTAATTTATTGGCGAGATGCAGTGGGATCGCGACAAAGTGAGTCGGATTACTTGTCCCCTAATCTTGCCGTATTGACTGCGTCGTGTCCCATCAACTGCTTCATATGCATGAAAGGTCAAAGCGAATCAAGGATCTTGCCAAGAGCTACGGATTCGAGGGCATAATTGCGGGGACACGCAAGACCACTCCGGGTATGCAGAAGTATTTTATCTTTCCTTCATGCGACTGAAACGACTGGATTGCAGGGTTCCGTCTGGTGGAAAAGTATGGCATGATCGTTGGCGGTATTGATCCCCACCGACACGATCTCTCCAGCATGATCATGCTCAAGGACAACCACATCTGGTCTTCTGGTCCGTCTCCTTTCCTCCGCTGCCTGATTACTATCATCTCATCGCCTGCCTTCAGGTTCAATCACCGCAGCTATCCAAAAGGCCCGATCTGTCGGCGGCTTCTCGCTTCTGCTCGATGTTGAAGTGCGCACTGAAGCCGAAGCAGACGAAGCTATCGCAGCGGGCGCGGATGTTATCATGCTTGACAACATGGAGGGGGGCGAACTGATCAGCGTCGCCAGGCGTCTGCGCGAGCGTTGGACGGGGAAAAGACGGTTCCTACTCGAATCCAGTGGGAACATCACAGAGACAAACCTTCTAGAAAGGGCTATAAATGGTCTGCTGCCCTCATCAAAGCGTCCTCCTTCCCGTCAAAGAAACTCACTCTTTTGTGATGTAGATATCGATATCCTGAGCACGAGCGCAGTGCATCAGTCGGTCCAGCACATCGACTTCAGCCTCAAGATTCAAATGCCAAAACTCGATCAAGCGTGAAGGAAAAGGAATGATATGATTGTCGCATATATATTTGCGAAAGGGAAAGAAATGTGTATGCAATTTTAGATGTTGTACAATATACACCCAATTGACCCTGTACGACTCCATGCAAATCATCTATCATTCATTTGACACCTTAGACAAGGTTAAACAACGTTAGCGCATTCCCTCCTTGGACACCATCTTTATCTTCCGCAGACCACCCGGAAACGCTGTCAATAGCTTCCAAGTTCTCTACCACACTTCGCCACTTATCCGTGTCGTTCAAAGGGGGAAAGAACGGGTGATCAGTTCCGAAGAGCATCCGCTTGCTCCCCTCGTTCCTCTCTCCTTCCACAGCCGCTTTGTGTGCACCGTTTTGCTGATCATATCGTGCCGCACGACCGACTGTGTCGCTCACGAAACCGAGTTCGGCGGAGCCGTAGGCGACGGCATCGTAGTAGAGGCGACCGATGTACCAACGCGCATCGTGTTGCAGGCGAGAGGCTACGACAGGATCGTGCGCTATGCACGAGGCCAGACGCGAGGACAGCTGTGGTAAAGCTCCGCCAGAGTGTGCAAGGAGGATGCGCAGCCGTGGGTACCTGTCCAAGACACCTGCGAGTATTACGCGAGTAATGGCCTGCACATTTTTTGGTTAGTTTTCACAGTGAGATGACAGCAGATGCGATAATAGATGCTGCGCACAGTAGTCGTCTCGAAGGGGAAGCCCAACGCCAACGGAAGAACATGTCCGTTATCGAGATCGCCCCAGGACTGTCCGCCTACACCGTAGTGCGGATGCAAAAATACGACAAGACCAGTTTCGGCCAGGGCCGCCCAGAGAGGTTCAAGTTCGGGATCGTCGAGTCCTTTTCCAGCACCTCGTGTGCCAAGGATGACACCGCGGATGTGGGGGTGAGATGCGGCGAGATCGGTCACGGCGGATGGGAGGGAGGCGGATGGTGCACCTGGTACGAGGGGCAGGAGACCAAATCCGTATAGGCGTTTGAGTGGAGTCGCGCTTGGAGATGAGATGATTGGAGAGGTCGAACAGTAAGACTCTAGATCGGCGTTAAGTTCGCGTGCAAGGGTTTGTGCAGCAGAGAAGGAGAGGAAGTCCAGCCACGGGTTGGCCGTGCTGAAGATACAGTAAGAGAATACACACAAAAAAAGTGTCGTTTGCCTACCTTACGATGGAAATGTCAATCCCATGCTTGTCCATGAACTTCAATTTCTCATCTCTATCCCAGTACTGCGTAATAAATAACATGTTCAGGACGTGGCTGACTTCTTCGGCAATCAGAAACTTACCTGAGGGCCGATGGGCCGTCCCCCACTGGGTTCGTTGTCAAGAATTACCAGGCGATCTTCCGTCTGACCCGATGGCGCAGAACGCGAGAAAATGCGAGGTGCAGCAGTGCGAGATCGCAAGACTGAAGCATACCGCGGTAGATAGACATGGGTATGGATGTCGACTACGAGTCTCGATAGAGCCATTGCTGATCAGCTAGGTGAGCACCCTGTTGAGTATGAAGGGAAGTTTGGAGGACGAGATATGAGGACATCTCGAAGATACTTAAGTATATGATAAAAACAAGGAGTACTCACTCGCGATCGGAGAGGGACCAGATGGATAGGAAATATAATTTTCGAGTATCCGGTTCCGTCGCCCACGTGCTTTCTTCCCGCAATCTTGCCTGCGGCCAGGCTGCAAACCGAAACTTGGAACTCACCCAAACCGTTGTACATATTCTAATAGGTCTTGAGATGCTGCATGACAAAACATCCACACCGTTACTCAAAACCGTCGATGATATTGAATGGGCTCGGAAAGAGGTTTTTCTTCGAAAATATTTCTGCACCACCAAACCAACTGACGCCGCGCCTACCGTATTTGCAGTTATCAAGTGTAGCGAGTACACTTAGCCTCGTCCAGGAGCGCCTTTCTACTGCGCTTCGGACAGTCGTAGAAGAGAATTCAGTGCTCAGCGAGAGAGTTCGTGAACTTGAGGATTCGACAGGCGACATTCACCGGCTGCGCATGGAGAATGAGAGGCTTGTAGAGAGGTTCAAAGGCATGACATGGACACCTGATCAAGACGAGCTCGTGCGAGAGCGCGATGATGCACTCAGGAAGTTGGAAAATATGCGTAACGTCATGAGAGACTTATTGTGTGAGCAAAGGGTGAGCTCATTCTGTGATGCCATCGGAAGATTCATCCTCACACATCTTTCTCGATTTGAAGGCAAAACGTTGACATAAGACTTGGAGACGAAGATCCTGAGAATGAAATACGCACAATGCATTCAGAATCTGGAAGCAGCACGCCTAGAACAGTGGGAAGTGCCATCGAAACGCAAACCAGTACTGTCTCGTTGCCACTGACAAACATGACTATTGTACTCGATGCCTATAAACCGCCATCCTCTTCTACCACTTCGATAACGGGCCCTCCAACAGGCGCAGGGGAAGGGTTCGTTCTTGGCGCGCCGTTCTCTGCTTCTAAGGTAACGGCTACGCAGAAGTCTGCTCACGGACGAATGCGTCGCCGGACATCGAGCAACATCACGAACAGCCCTGTGCAACAGCTTTTGAGCACACCTCAGCGCATGTTAGAGCTCAGTCCAGGATCGAGCGACTCGGGAATGTCTGTGCGCTATGATCCGCAGGCCTCGCCAGCGTTTGTATCAGGAGTCGGAGCCAAGTGGCGGATCCACTTCTCGAAACCGCCTGCATCGATTAAGGTCCTTGAAGGCCCTATGGAAACAGATGAGCTGATCGGCATTCCGGGTCTGGACCAGGAAACCGTAAGTACTCGTCCCTCTTACTCATAAAAAGTCAAAACCTCATATCTGCCATAACATGGCGAGTAGATTAGTTCCCTCAACAGGTAAACATATGTCGAGTTCCACCTGTTTTTATTAGATTTTCCTAACTTCAGGTGCAGTCTTCACAGACTTCAAACTGATACGATGCGGATCCATGTTAGTGGATCAAACGCCTTCATTTACGACCCTGTCATCTTGGAAGGTCCGTCGGGATCATACATCGTTGACTGGAATCGACCGAAAGTGAACCGTAATGTGGCCTCGTACATTTCCGGCGCGTCGAAAGACAAGGGCGCGTTGAACACATTTATTTTCTCCACCAAAAAGGTGTGTTCACTCCCCACACCGCACCTGCTACTTACTCGAAGCACGGATTGACGCGCACACGAGTCTCAGGGCGGCTGGTTCCGCCTTGGGTTGCAGAACTGGATAGTCGCGAATGTGCGCCCTATATGGCCGATGCTCGCGCCGAAGGTAAGCCTGTTCTTCCATCTCGTCTCGTCTCCTTACCCCCGTAGGCCGACGTTCACGTCTCTTTACGTGTAAACAGGCTCAGCGCGCACTTGCTATGCGCCGCGCTCGTGGACTCTCTTTGACGGACGTATCGCGTCTGCTAGAGCAAGACGAACTTGTTCAGTTCGCGGTGGAGCTGCGGGCAGCGTCCTCACCGTCTGCGAGCTCGCAGGGAGAGTGAGAGAGTCTGCTTTGTAATCTGCCTGCCATATGCTCAATCGGGAGGCACATCTGAGTGTAAGTTAGTTGCAATGTTTGAGCGTGCTCTATCTTGTGTTTAGTTTCAGAATGTTCAGCCCGCGCCGTACGGGCTTTCTTCATCCAATCTGCCTTGGCACGTTTTCATGGATGGGTGACATTTCCCGCGACTGTGTTTGACGCAGGAGACTAATGTAGGTATGCGTCTGCACTCTGCAGTTACGTGAAGACATGCGATGGGCCTCGCATGGATGGGGCAATCTTGAAAGGTTATCTGGCCATCGGGCGATATCAGGCGATATCCTGCGATATCCTGCGATATCCCAATGTTACCTGTAAGCGATTACGTATCTGACGAGATATCTACGTAAGTACATGTGTACGTGCTGATAATTTCACATGAGAAGATCCGCTGCAACAGCGCTCCAGTATTCTTTCTTCCATGCATGCGAACGTTGTACAAATGTTCAACCGTTCAAACGTCCAACGTCCAACGTTCAACAATTACGTCCTTCACAGTGTGTAGATTTACTCATTGCTTACACTCTTTAGGACTTGTCTTGATAAATGCAATCTAGCAGAGTCATTTACTGACTCATGCATGGAAGAAAGTCGCTAGGTATTCGACTAAATGTCCGAGTAGATACGAGGAACAGTAGAAAACTAAAAGTAGTCGGGATCTAAGGTACAAGGATACAACAACCACGACCGTCCCAATGCGTCAGTGAAGAGGTCATTGCTGCAGTCAGACTCCCAACAAACAGCGTCAATTCGTCACCGTGAGCAACAGCGCAATGTTTCGATTGGCCATGAAACGAGAATACGAGCCCAAGAAGCGTAGTCGGAAACCATACCCAAGATGCGACTGAGCGATGGAGGATTGTAAATAAAGGAGCGATGTGTGCGAGGTGCACAGAAATTAATAAGTAGGGAAGTCTGTCCGCACACTTATGAATGCCATCGACAAAAGGAATTCGAAACGTCGAGAGAGAGGTGGGACGTAAGAACACTTGCTCGGCTTACGCGAAGAAGTAACCGATGACGAGCACGGCGGCGAGAACGCCCTGGCTGCCAAACGAACTACGAGTGGCGGCATTAGACGAGGAAGGAGAGGTGCCAGTCTGGGAGCTCGTAGGATTCAGGTTGGCGACGGTGTTGCTGCTAACGGCCGAGGAGGCAGTCGAGATCGCGCTCCTAATGATCAATCACCACCAGTCAGTATGTCACGTGTCAGACAATTTGTGTTCGTTTCATAATTGCTGATACTCACGAAGACCCGGAGAACGTGCCGCTGCTGCTACTACTAGCGGTAGAGGAGGCAGACGACACACTAGAGTTGGATTGGGTAATGGCGAACTCGCTCGACTGGGCGTAGATGGTGCTGGTGTGCGTTGTGTCCTGGACGATGTTCACACGGAAGCCCTGGCCGACCGGGAAGCCTCCGCTAGGAGCACTGACGGTTTGGTTGCCCGTGGTACCATCGACAAAGGCCTTGAGGACCTCGTCAGTAGGCAAGATGCTACGGTCCTAAAGCAGACAGGAGTTGAAGTAGACAAGAAAGCACAGTGAGCAGAAAGAACATGCCTGGTTGGTCAGGATCAGGGTGAAATTGGTCGCATCGGTATCAACGCGGTCCCAGGTAACGTTGTTGGACCCCGCGGTCGTCCACCCCTGACTCTGGTTGGGCGTGACGACCTGGTACGCGAGGGCAGAGGCGACGAAGGAGATGATAGCGAGAACGGTGCGCATGATGAAGAATGCAGTTGACAAGGGGATTTGGGATGAGTAGAGTCACTCGACGATGGAAGAAAAGGAAGAAGGAACGTGTACACGTCGAGGTTGAGGTATGGGCGATAAATTTGCGGAAAGTTACTCGTTAAGCTCAGGGTTAGGCTTTAAAGAGCTGTCTCGACGACGGCCACACAAGCCCGACTTCGTCTCGCCCGCCATGCAACGGCACGTGCCGACTTATCCCGCGCATGTCCATCAAATATTGCAACACATTGATTCGCCCGCCGTCAAAGATTGCTGGATCTATCGAGCGTTGACCGGACTTTTGTTGACGTACAGGCAGCGGCCGAGGGGCCAGCCTTCAATGCCAAGACTAGACGCGTGCTTTTACAAAAATATTTCCTCGGTACAGCATCTGAATCCGCATGGACAGCCTCGGCGTACCTCAAGCTTGACGGTAGGATATCCCTCGAGTCCCAACTGTCGCTCATATATGTTGTTCCGCACATCTTCTTCACATAACTCAGAAAAATGAAATAAAAAAAAACGCACCAATGCAGCTTAACCTAACAGGTGCATTTAAAAACCGGCACTACAATGTCACAAAATAATCAAATTACCTTCTCACAAGCGTCATGACCCTACCTTCGAGAGCATCTCCTCCGCTTCGGACCACAGGTCCCGCTGGCCCCACACACCCGCCACAGCACAGATCACCATCCAGCATGAGACCTCTCCCATCTCGCTGCGTCCCGCAGCCTTCTTCCCCTTCAGATCAGTATCTCCACGTTTTGCGTAGAACCCGAAGTAGACCCAAACAGACTCGCGCAAGTGCCCGCAAGCCGCTGATCTCATCTCCAGAACAGAAGTCATCCACGCGTCCGAGAAGGACGAAAATCCATCGCGCATGGCTTTCTAGTGGGACATGCACTGGTGCTGTTGAACTCGGATCAAGTGATTCAAGATGAAGATTGAACCAATGTGTGAAGTACATAAGCAGGTGAAGAGACATGCGCTAAGAGAAGTCAAAGATAGTCAGTTATCGTTGCTCAAAAAATCGAAGTGCACCCACATGATCGATATATTGAAGCAAATTTGGCGTTGGCTCTCGTGGTACCAATGTGGGGCTAGGTTCCTGTGGTGTCTGCACACTGTCACTGCCATTCACCTTCGCAGCGTCTCCGGTAACCGCTCCCTGGAATGACCCCGAAGCAAGCACGCCCTCTCGAGAATCCGTATCACTCACCCGCATCTCCGCATCGTGCATGTTCGTGAGCTGATCCTTTTCTGTCGTCCCCACGACCCATTCATCCATGTTATTCTCATACGCCAACATCCTGCGTGGCCGAGACGCTCCCTGAACGCTCACTGGCCCAGCCTGCCCTCCGCCTTTTGGCTTCGCTTGTTTTGTGACATGCGGAGGATCCCACACCGAAGAAGGCGATCCAGCGAGGAACTCCCACCATGCATCGCGCTCTTTTTTATCCGGCATGAGTCTTTGACCACGTGTGCGCGGAATGGGGAGGTGAACGTGGATCGTCGGCTGCTTTACGTTCTGGAATCGACGTCAGTCAGCAGCAGCACGAAAGAATAATGATTATGTGCGAGGAAAATACGTACCTTCCGGAAATTGACAAACCGGCGAATGAAGATCTCACGCCATTCTTCGGATGGCAGCCGAATTTTTTTTGGGACCGGGAAGGACTTGGATTCCGACGACGGTATGGTTTCAGGAAGAGTTACTTCGTATGGATTTTGAACGCGCGTGATGGCTGGTAGCTTACGTGCGTCTCTCCTGCAACATAGCGAGTGAGCCAGCAAAAACAAGTGAGTGGATATGACGCACCTAACGGTAAAGAGATATTGTAAGCCATCCATAGGCTCTCCAACAAAATCAGCGGGGAGATTTGCGACAGGGAGGGTCTGTCTGAGGCCATATGCAGGCTCGCCTTCATTACCTTCATCGTCGCGCTTCCGCTTGTGAGCAGGAGCCATTGATTCTCAGACTGGATGCAAACGACCGAAAAGGTATATCAACGCTGTACCAGAAGAGGTTCAGACAACAACGGATGTAACAACGCCAGTTGGTCCGATGGACAATGTAGCAGTTGCGATGAGCGCTTAGACGGCGCTTAACGATGATTAAGCCCCGCCTCGTGACTGCACATGAGAGAAACACGTCCCGATTGAGCCTTTGTTGTCGTGGGGCACCGAGCGCTGGCGGGGGGCGGGCTTAGTCACGGTGCCCCCAGCAACTCCTGGGGCACGCTGCGTCAGCGGGGACTCCTGGGAGCGCTCGGGGAATGGAGGGCGCGATGGGCGCGACGGGAGAACGCGTCGGCGAACGGGACGGGAGGCGATGAGGCCCCGAAAATNTCGCGTAGGCGTGGACGGCGCCACCGGCGATTATCCCACGGGATCCTGGGGGAGATCCGAGCGGGGAACCCGAGGGAAATGCGCGAACGAGCCGACGGGCAAAGGAAGTTCACCGGTCACGGGGTTTGGGTGCCCCACGAAGCCCTCCAGCTTATTTCTTCATGGGGCACCCAACAGCGGGGTGTGCCAGCTAAAATCTGGGTGCCCCATGAAAGGACCCCGGATAATTGGGGGGGAGGCCTGAGCCCCCATCCGGACGAATTTTGGCAAATCT
>SGPL01000158.1:0-60590 GCA_004802705.1 Bondarzewia mesenterica
TCTGCAGCACGTAGCGACCAAAGTCACCGGTGAATCGAGCTGTGAATCTCGCGACGAGGACTCCGAGATCAGCGTCGATGACGACGCGGAAGGAAAGCCGTTGTCGTTGCTGAACGACGATGCAACTCTCGGCGCGGGAGGCGGCGGCACTGAGGACGGGGAAATGGGTGGAGGAAGTTTCGCCAATGAGAGTCCGTTCAGGCGGCCGTACGACATGGTGCGCTCTGCTACCGGGCGAACGGGAGAGGGAGAGGGAGGAGGCACCTGGGCGAGCTGCACCTGCAAGACGCACACAGCGCTTTCCTGCTTGTTCTTCTCCAGCTGTATCGCGTCCTTCTCATCTTTGACGTGCTGCAGTTTGTTGAGAAGTTCCAGCGACTCGTCGGGCTCCGATGTAGACATGCTCTCTGTCCGTCCATGACCGTTCTGCATGCTTGACCTGAGTTCATTGAACTGATGCAATCCAAACGCTCCTGAAGAACCTCCCCCTCATCTCTCCTGCGGTCACCTTCCGCTTCCAGCTTTTCGACCGTCTATTGAAGTGCAAGAACAGATTCATCGGATCGCGCAAGGCGCATTTCGAAGTCGGCAATGTATTTCACCGAATGAGAATCGGATTCCTTGAAGCGACTCAACTCGCGCTTCAAATCGGTTATAGACTCGCTCGAGCAAGGTATTGGACTCGTCATACGCCTTGATCTTCTCCTCGAGGGTAAGCCTGCAATAATTCTTGATGAGACTAACAACAGCACAGGAACTCAAAACTGACCTCAGTGGAAGCCTCACACTCTGTCAACTTTGCGACCCTCGCTCTCAACTCCTCCACATAGAGCTCAGTGGCAACCTTCCTCTCGGAAAGCTGGGTCAACTCCTCCTCTTTCTCCTCCACTAACTCGTTCGTATGCCTGAGAGCAGCGCGGTTCAAGCTGAGCTCCGCCTCCATCGCGCTAATCACCTTTCATACTCCTCGATAACGGGCCCGACGATCTCCTCGTACTTGCTCATTCCCGGGACAGCGCCAGCAGTAGACGATCGATGACGCTCCCCGTACTCCTTGCGATAAAGCTCCTCATTCTGCGCCACGTACTTCTCGCGTAGCTCCTCGTAGTTGGTTTTGAGACGAGGACAGAGTGGATGGAGCGATGGGCACGGCAAGAGGAGGAGAGGGAAGCGGATGGGTGAAAGCATTCGAGACAACCGTGAAAAGGTACGGAAAGAGTTAAATTAAAACTTGGTGAGTACTTTGTAACGGAAAGGAGGGTCCAAGATCAACGAACCTTCGAATTCATCGGAAGAGGGCGACGTAGGGCGACGGTCGGTGTGACCGGCGAACAACGCAAGATGGGGCACACAACACATTTGGCAGGTGAATCGCGAGAGGTTCTTCTGTCAGAAAGTCGCGGTCCGGCGTCCTGTGGAAGACGATGAGAGTAGTAGGAAAAAACAGGGGTGGAGGCGTGGGGGAGGAGAGAGAATGGACAAGAAGTCGAACTACTAAAGTCAGTTTGTTGTTTCACTTACCGGTAAAGACGGATACCGATTAACCGGTGAAGGAACACTACAAAACAAAAGAAGGGAACCTAGTTGCATGGGCCTTTCTATTTTGTAATGACACTAGTCGTCAAAATCAGCTGGCAAAATGAAGGTGCTGCGGATGCAGATGCGATTTCCAGTGCTGACGAGTTATCCATGCCTGCTCCTGCTCTTCGCAATCGTCCTCGATGAGCCGACTCTGATGTGTCGCAATTGGATCTCGATTTATTAGCCGAGAGATCTCGCACTCGATCACCTTCTGTGTCCTCCTCTGGGTCAACGGTACATGCCAACAAGTCTAGATCTCCTCCTAGTACTCTATTGCGCTCCCCCGTTAGAAAGGCGGAACTTCGATACCGCATAATCGCTGACCACTTCGTAATACTCAAACACAGATTTCCCATGGCACTGTTGCTCGTGCGACGGAAGACACGACTCTCGCTGTTGTTCTAGCTGAAGCCTTTCGCCGTTTGACCAAAAAATTCCCGAAGGCCTCAGGGCATATTGTTCAAGGTATTTAATGCGGTTTCAGAATTAGTGTAAAGGACGACTAACATATTGCATGAAGTGATCATGATTCGCTTCTCGCGAGTGACGTTTAATGCAGCACACAAATACCTTGGATTGACTACGGAGGTTCTGCGGACAGAGAAGGCCATAAATGACATTGCCTGTCATCCACTACCTTCTACAAAGGCGTTGGAATGCAATAACTACGGCAACGATTCGATAGAGCTGGTTCGGCTAACTCCCCTGATCCTGACCAGGACTTCTTCAGTCGCACTTCTTCTTCCACAGCAATATCTTCCAAGAACCCTAATTTTGATCGCAAAATGTCATCAAAGTTCCAGCTTACCGACAGCCCTGCCTCGATGCATAAGGCGACTTCTTTCTCTGTGAGAGCACGTTCTCCTCGCCACATGATACAAGCTGGTGATCTGCATAGTTCAACCGCATACTCGAATGATGTCTACAGACCACTCCATCGGACTCTTAGTACTCTTAACACGCCTCACCTTTTTCGTCGCAGCGATTACTTGTCATCACCGCATGCTTCGATGCATATTCCCAAGTTGATGAACGTGGCTGTCGATGACTTTGATCTTCGGGAAGAGGTTATGAATTGCATTGCCGTTTCGATCGGGCTGTTGCAGCCGCCGCTTAGTGGCGACGTGTCCGTAGAGGCTTCTTCTGCTTTCTCTGCCACAGATAGTGCGCGAACTTCTCGTGCAGGCATCTTCAATTCTTCATTCGGGTCCTTATCACTGCTGGATATGGCTGATGATGCTTCGAGTGCGACCGGTGGGTCATCTGTGACGGCGAACCAGTATATGAGTGGTCTTGACAATGAAGTTGAGATTCTATTTTTCTCCGCTGATTCATTCTTAGCTAGGGCAGAGGAGAAGAATACGGGTGAGTGTTTTGGTCTTGCGGTTGTGTGGAGGGTAATCTTTCTTTTTTCCTAGGATTGTTTTATGTCATTGAAGGCTTCTTGAACATTGTACTTCCTGACGAAGACGGCTCCCCTTCGATGGGCAACGAGCAAAAGAAACCTCACGTAGAGACTCCTGAATCTCTGTACGACTCGGATCCATTTTTCGGTGGCAGCACCCAGTCCAGCACTGGCTCCACGAGACGGCAGGCAAGCAAAAGATCCTAAGCAATCTCAATCCTCGAAGGCACAGAAAAAACCATTATTTACGGTTAAGCCAGGTGGCATTGCTGGTGACTTAGGTTCGTCTGAGACTGCTTCTTGTTTACAGTCAGATTGTTGATGCTTGATCTCTTAGCTTCGTTGTCAAATACCGCATCATGGATATCGTCGCAAAGACGGACACCTATGTTGGGTTTTTGCCTCATCACGCACTGGAACGACTTCTCAAGAAGCAACTGATCGTGTTGCTTACGCTGGCGAAGCGTCTTATATCTCTGCTCTCACCACTCGGTGAGTTCAATTTACGGTAAGTTAATAGATGACCAGGTTATTAACATTGCCGCATTTTCCTCAGTCCTCCAAATCGATGCGTCTCTAGATTGGATGCAGGTGAATGCAGGACATATCCTATGGCGCGCTGGTGATGTCAGCGACAGCTTTTATATCGTAATTAATGGCCGTCTCCGTGCAATCACAGAGAAGGAGCAGGGAGGCGTGAGCATTATGGCCGAATACGGTCAGGGTGACACGGCGGGGGAGNTTGACGTGATCACTAGCTCCCCTCGGAGGAATACCGTTCATGCNATTCGTGATACTGAACTNATTCGCATGCCCCAGANACTCTTCAATGCTATTTCTTCAAGGCGAGCCTGCTTTTTGTTTTTTACCGTTCGAATAATTTTTGGGGGGGGGGCTGACTTCAACTCTTCATAGAAACNCTNAGACCACGGCACTGTAAGCTACATTCCTCTTGTTCAGAACTGCGCCTGAGCNATCGATCTGTCAGACTTTTGNGGATGATTGCTTCNCNCGTGCGGAGGGAAATGGACCAGGCNTTGAATGCGAGGACGAATACCACAGAGCTTNGGCGCAACAGCGCCAATCTGAAGACTGTGGCCATCCTCCCTTCCTCTCGCGCTGTTCCCGTCGACGCCTTCGCTCGCAAGCTACATACCGCGTTGGAGAGCATTGGTGCTCCAACGTCGTACCTCAACCAGGCATCCGTGTCCAACACGCTCGGCCGACATGCGTTCACCCGGATGGGCAAGCTGAAGACCGCTGCGTGGTTGGCAGATCAGGAACAGAGGTACAAAATTGTGTTATATGTCGTGGATTCGGCCGTCAGTAGCTCGTGGACGCAAACTTGTATTCGACAGGTGAACTTCTTTTCTGTCTCAGACGCCTTCGTGTAAATTTATCAATCTCTTTTCTAGGCCGACTGCGTCATGGTTGTAGGAATGGGTGAAGATCCTTCCATCGGAGAATACGAGCGCTTGCTACTTTCAATGAAAACTACGGCAAGAAAAGAGCTTGTGCTCCTTCATCCAGATCGTTCAGTCGTGCCAGGTTCGACCCGTGGGTGGTTGAAGGTCTGTATGCCATTGTCAATCCCTTTTTGTCATTTGCGGACAGTTAATGGTCAACTGTAGAATCGACCATGGATTCATCAGCATATTCACGTTGAGCTGCCGGTTCGTGTATTTTTCATCACCAAGCATGCCAATAACCGAATGAAACATCATATCGCAGGGCTTGAAGTTACCTGTGTCCAAACCGAATCCCTCTTTGCCACAAGATCCTGCAGCCGTTGCTGCACTGAAGAACCTGAAGGACAAGGTTCAAAGCGAGATTCAGAAGTATCGCGGTGGGCAATCAAGCGTCCGCCCTCAGCGACTGGCCCATGCAAACGATTTCGCTAGACTCGCGCGCAGGATCTGTGGAAAGTCGATTGGTCTCGTTCTTGGAGGTGGAGGCGCCAGGGGCCTTGCACACCTTGTGAGTCGGACTCTTCAATTTGTGAACAAAAATTCTTAGACTGTGTGCTAGGGCGTCATTCGTGCACTCGAGGAGTACAGTATCCCAGTTGACCATATAGGCGGTGCGCACGTACTGGTATATCGCACTGCGTAACAGAACTGACTCGGTGGCCATAGGCACCAGCATTGGAGCTTTCATCGGAGGTTTGTACGCCAAGGAGGGAGACATCATCTCTAGCGCTGGTCGAACCAAACAGTTCAGCTCTAGAATGGGTAATTTTTGGAGAATGCTGTCGGATGTTACATATCCAATTGTTGCATACACAACTGCGAGTGTTTTTGTCTCATCCTGATATCCGAATACTCATGTTTTAACTACAGGGGCATGAGTTCAATCGTTCCATATATAAGGTTTGTGCTAATTCAAAGCCACCATAGTGTTACTCACGAGGCGATCAGGCATTCTACGATCTGCACATTGAGGATATGTGGTTGCCTTACTTCTGTAACACTGCCAATATTATTGCTTCACGCATGGAAATACATGAAACTGGTTATGCGTGGAGGTTTATTCGTACGTCTTTGCACTCACAGGTTCTCGGCAGTTCTGTACACCTTTTTACGCTGTTTAGGTGCCTCGATGACTTTGGTCGGTCTGCTACCCCCGCTTTGTGATAACGGTAATATGCTTGTGGATGGTGGTTACCGTGAGCAAACTTTCAGCTTCTTTATCGGCCTTGCTGATTTTTGATGGCTAATACAGTGGATAACTTACCGGTTTCCCCTATGTTCGACATGGGCGCTAGTGTCGTCTTCGCGTCGGATGTCGGTTCAGTGAGTATTCAGGTACATTGTAAAAAGCCGTCTAACTCAGTCTTGTAGCTCGACGATAATTCACCTCGGAATTTCGGCGATAGCGTGTCAGGCTGGTGGCTCCTTATCAATCGCTGGAATCCTTTCTCGAACGCGAGAACTGTACCGGCTATCACTGAGATCCAAAGCCGTTTGGCATAGTAAATATTTTTGGGTTCATTTCATGCTCAGTGGTATCTATACTAAGTCCCGTCTACATGCAGCGCATCGAGTGTACAGACACTCGAGAATGCTAAAGTCGCCCCTGGCTGTCTTTACATGCCGATGCCCGTTCACGAAGTGCGTGCGGTTTTTTTTTTCCACCAATGCAGAGGGTCACTAATCAAGTTTATTCAGTATGGCACATTACAGTTCGGAAAATTCGAAGATATTCAGGAGAAGGGATATCGCGCGGCTCTGGAGCTGTTGGAAAAATGGGACGACGAAGGAAAGCTCCCATCTGGTTACATTGAAGGAAAGGATGCCCTTCCGAAGAGGAAGAAGAAGGGTCGAAGCGCGAGACGAAACTCGATATGATGCACATACGGATGGCCGCCACATAGTTGTACAACTTGTATTCACATAGCATTTTGGTTGAATTTGTTATTTCTAGTGACGAACTTAAATCTCACAGTGATCTCAATTATGGTTGTTGTGAGGTTTGCAAGGATACTTACGTCAGGGCTCTCGCCGAAGAACCTCCGCCATCGTTCATTCTCACGGCGATGGCTGCGTCCACATCCACGTCCGACGAACAACTATCTGGGCAAAGCTCTGATACTAAGGATCTCCTGGACGTATCTCTTTTGAAGGACCTCGCTCGCAACTCTTTGGTCCATGCGCTGAACTCGGTCCGTCTCATCTATAGTCTTGAAGCCTCGCACCCACTTAACGCGTCGCGTCCAGATCAATGGTGCCAAAACACTTGTCTTGGACCCAACTCTCGCCGGACCGCTCAGTTTGGTGACAGAGGTTGCACTGCTGCAGGTGCGTGGTATATCATTTTGAGGAGCAATCCGCGCTCTGAGCAAACAATAATGCAGCAACATGGCGTGGACAAGATGTATTGGCTTGAGCCTGGACCATTGACGGCTTTGTCGACGAACATTGTCTATCTATGTCGGCCCCTGATCAAATGGGTGAAGATCATTGCTGGTATGTCAACTCATTCGTCTGGTTCCCAGACTGTCCACGGACTTGAGAGTAGCCCAGATCAAGCGTCATGCGAGGGAGTCGAAGAAGCACACATATACCCTTCTTCTTGTCCCACGAACGTCAACTCTTGTTATCCGCGTTCTGGAAGAGGAGGGTGTGCTTGGTGATGTGACAATATCGTTCTACGACCTGCAGTTCATCCCAATAGCGGACGATGTGATCTCGCTGGAGAATGACAATGCGTTCAAGGAGATATGGGTCGTACGTGGTTTTCATTATTAATGCGGGAGTTCTCCAATTGAAAACTCAATAGGATGGCGATGAGACATCTATATATGACTCCGCCCAAGCACTGCACACCCTTCAGAAACTATTCGGCTTGTTTCCGCGGATAGTTGGGAAGGGCGACAGCGCCGACGTAGGCTCTCGTCTATTAATCCTTTCTGAGCTTTTTCGCATTGATTTGATAGCGCTTAGCGACCCTTCTTAACCGCCAATCTTCCCAGGCTTCCAGCACCGGGCCAGATAGCTCGTCGACAACTTCAGACAAGTTCGACTCGCTGATTATCATTGACCGTCGTGTCGACATGATCACTCCCCTCTTGACTCAACTGACGTATGAAGGACTTATTGATGAGGTTATCGGCGTCAAGAATAGTAGGAGACTTCGCTCATTTAACCCAGAAAAAACATTCATGGTTGGCGCAGGTCACGTGGAAGTTCCTGTCTCGCTTCTCAACGCCCCGGCCAACCCGAGTCTGCCATCAAACTCCCCCTCTACCGCTCCAGGTCCATCTCTCGCAAAGGAGAAGAAGAAGAAACACCATCTCACCTCCTCCACTGACCCGATTTTCGCAGAAATTCGGGATCTCAATTTTGCTTCTGTCGGCAAGCGCCTGAACAGGATCGCTCGCAGGCTTGACGAAGACTACCAAGTTCGCCGCTCGCTTTCAAAGAGAATGCTGTAAGTGGCATGCTGACAACCGTTCGCAGGCTAGACACAAGGCTCAATCTGTCGCTCAACTACGCGACTTCGTCGGCAAGTTGGGTGGACTGCAAAATGAGCATCAATCCCTCAGGCTTCGTGAGTCAACCACGCGTTTAGACATGCACCCACAACTTACGCCACACATGAGATACCGGCTTGTCCGAGATTGTTTTGCAGCATACCCGATCCGAAGTGTTCAACAAATCGCTTGAGATTCAGCAGGGTCAGTTTCTAGCCGACGAAATTTCTGTCTGTTTTACCTGTGCTCGCAGATCTATTGGCTTCGCATGATGTCCCCGGACAAATAACAGCGATCGAGGACTTGCTTGCGCAGGGCGCGGACATGCAACTTGTTATCCGATTGCTGTGTCTCGCGTCCATCTCCGCTGGTGGCATTAGGAACAAGACGCTAGAGAACATCAAGCGGGAAATTTTGCAGGTGGGAGACAACCCCGTTTCACCGGTATCAGCGCTCTGACCAAACCGTATCAGACTTACGGCTACAGTCACCTTCCTCTTCTTCTGTCCCTCGCATCGCCGCCTTTGGGAATCTTGCTTCCCAGTCCTTTGCCTCCTTCTGCGCCTGCTGCCCTCGTAAACACAAAATACCCCTTCGCCGCGTTGAGAAAGTCGCTTCGGCTTCTGATCGACAGCGTAGACGAGCTGGATGAGCTAGAAAACGACATAAGCTACGTGTACTCCGGCTGGGCACCTATCAGCATACGCTTGGTGCAGTGCGTGGCACAGAAGGGTGGCGTCCTGAGCAATCCTGCCAGCAAGGAGAAACCCACGGATGACGATATGGATAGAAAAAAAAGGCAAGTCGAGCTCTATCGGGAAGGTACAAGCCCATCCGATAGTGGGATGGAAAGGATTTGAGGACGTCGTTGCGAGCATCCCTGGGAAGACCTTTGACATAACCCAGAAAGGATTAGGTGTGGACAGTGTCGCACCTTCTGCCGTCACTCTTTGTAAGTCATCCAACTCGTGGTCTCCGCCGCATGTTTGTCACCTCCGCTCTAGTGCCCAATAAAGAGCAACCGACCACGACAGTCGTGTTTTTCCTAGGCGGCTGCACCTACACTGAGATAGCGGCGCTGCGGTGGGTAGGTCGGCAAAATCAAGGTGGGCATGACCACAAGAATCTACTTTTGTACTTCTATTGATGGGCTTCAAGGCCGCAAGTTTTTAATAGCGACGACCGGGATTGTGAGCGGTGCCAGCATTATCGAGGGGATGGCGGGCGTCGGCCGGGCAGTGACGAGCTCGAAAGATGCAGGGCTCTGAGTCTGATGTGCGGTCGGGCTATTTTGACCGAGGACGTGAGGTTTTATGGGCCCGGCGAGGAACCCGTGTTATCATACGCACAGCGTGTAACGCTCTCTTTTCTCTCAGACTTTTCTATGCCTTGCCTTAGCCTTGGATAAGGTCATCTGTGCTGACCAGTAGGCGGTTCTAGGCTGAGGACATTTCCGCAAATACAGCTATCGGAGCTCTGGAGGAACATCGCGTATAACATTTATATAGCCACGGTCGACTGGGCCTTCTCTTGGAGATGATGTTCCCAGTGCCTTCCAAAATATCATCGCTGAACGCATGACACGCGGCCGTGACGAGGCGCATCTAGTATTATTAGCGGAGACCCCGGAACTTGGTTGAAGATCTCCTTTTCCAGGACTGAGCCACTCAGCCAAATGCGCAGTTTCCCCTGCCAAAAAACGCCGCTCACAATGGCGTGGCGCATGTAGAAATGTCAAAGTGGGTTGATGGCTGCTGATGGCGCAAGTAATATTTATTATGTTTGTTACAGAGGTTTCACAGAATGTGTGGGCCCCGCGAGGTGGCGGGGTGGCAGGAGGAACGTTGAAGCGCGGAGAAGATCTCGATCGAAGCCTGAAATTGAACTGTCAGTTGAATCAGTATAAGACCCGCAACAGGAGTGAAAATGCTCCCCACCCACTTTCCCTGCTAACCACCCCGTGCGCACCCAACTTTTTTTTTCTAAAATTTGTTTCGGAAGGTCTCGGTGAGTCGCCCCTTTCGCTTTGCTTAGGCCTCCAAGCCACATTGTCTCACTGGCTTCCCCGTTTTCCGCGCGTTTTCTCCCGCACCGCGCTGTTGATCGCATCTTCGCCAACGCGACTTTCGCCGTATTTTTTTTTTTCGCCTTCGACCATTTTTACCCACCCAAAAAAGGCTAGTTTTTGACGCAATGGCTACCCGTTCTGAGAAAAAGGCCCCAACCGAGAAGCCTGAGAGAAAAAGTGCGTCCTCGTCCTGTTCTGCGACCGTGACAACTGTGCATACTCAGCCCCTCGCCCCTTTCCCCCCCAGCCAAATCTTCCGGCGGCCCTCGCAAGAAGCTTACCGCCTACAACAAGTTCATGCAGACTGAGATGGCACGACTCAAGGCGGAAGATCCGGATATGCGTCATCAGGACAGGTGAGCGCGTGTTTGCAGTCCCCTTGTTGGCACCCAAGTTCTGACTGTCACGGTGCCCCTCACGCTCTTGACCAGGTTCAAGCTGGCTACTTCGAACTGGAAGACAGCTAAAACTAAGAATGGGAATTGATAGCAACCACATCGTTGTGTCCGCGTGTCGCGTCGCGTGACGCTGCTTCCGTATCTCTGTCATGCTCGCCCCTTGAACTCGTTACTCCCTTGAACCGCATTCAGACACGAGTTACTTACGCTTTGGCACCAGCCCTTGGCCTCTATTTGTCTTTATAGGTTACCTTCATCCTCACCTGCCGGTTTATATTATCTACCGCGTTCGGACCTCTTCGTCCTCTAGCTGACCTCTTCAGGTCCCTTTTTATCTGCTGTATTTCTGCCTTGCCTTCATGATATTATTGGATTGCCTGTGTGCTCTATTGACTTCATCTCCAAAACTCCATGGACTATTCGCCTCGCGGTATTCATGAGCGGTTGGAAAAACGGGGATCCACGGCAGTAACTGTACTAGTACATTCGGATGCCTGGACCGTATATAATCGAAATTTAATAATGCTTCGACTTCTCATCGCTTTTGCTCCGCGGCAGGGCACATACGTGCCTTANCGGCCATAGGACTCTGAAAGCACCGCATCCCGTCCGATCTGCGCAGTTAACCAGAGTGCCGCCCAGTTAGTACCACGGTGGGGGACCACGCGGGAATCCTGGGTGCTGTGGTTTTTATTTTTTGGTTCTCGGCACGAGGTGTCTCTGACCTGCCCTAAAGCAACTCGTCAGTGGCACCCATGTGCCTACCTCTCTAAAAGGATTTTCTCTGATAAAATGAAATGACGACAAGGAGCTACTGGCAATTGTCTGAGCTTTTGAAGCATAGACACACTTTCTGGAAGGCTCAGACCACGCAATCGAAGTCTACTCTGACCACAAAAACCTGACATTCTACAAAGATGCCCACAAACTGAACTGCCAACAAGCTCGATGGGCACTCTTTCTGACCCATTTTAACTTCAAAATTCACCATATCAAAGGGGCAAAATGCATACCAGATGGTCTGTCCTGACGGCTGGACTTCGGTGATGGAAAATCGGACAATGAAGAGTGTGTCCTCTTAGATCAGACGTTGTTTGTAAAAACACTCACATCAGAGGAGGACTCAGTCAAGACCTCCCTGAAAGATCAGATTAGGAAGTCAGAGGACATGGACGATGAGATTGTCCTTGCCCTGGAACTTATAAAGTCTGCCGGACCCAGGACAATGTCAAAGAGAATGGAGGAATAGAATGCAGAAGATGGCCTAATTCTTTTCAGGGGATGTATTTATGTTCCGAAAGACCAGGACCTCTGTCGAGAAATCATTCAACAGCACCATGATCCACCTGCTACAGGCCATCCTAGAGAATGGAAGACAGTGGAAAGGGTACAAAGGGATTTTTGGTAGCCAGGGATGATAGTATTCATTAAAGAATACTTCAAAGGATGCGCAACCTGCCAGGCATCAAAGAACCAGCCCAACAGGGTAGGAGTACCCATGATCCCCATACCAGTCAATGTCCACGCACTTTTGTTCCAAGTGGTCTCAAATGACTTCATCATGGACCTGCCAGTATCGAAAGAGTTTGACTCGATATCAGTCTTTGTAGACCACAACATGTCAAAAGGAGTGGTATTCATCCCATGTCACAAAATCATCATGGCAATACAGATGGCAGCCCTCTATCAAGACCATGTATGGAAACATTATGGTTTGCTGAGCAAAATCATCTCAGATAGAGGGCTGCAATATGTCACAAAGGTCACAAGGGAGCTATGCAAGAAACTAGGGATAAAACAAGCGATGTTCATGGCCTATCACCCTCAGACTGATGGGCAGACTGAGTGAACAAATCAGTCACTAGAACAATTCCTATGAATCTTCTGCAATTTCTAAGGCAATGACTGGGCGAACTTATTGCCTTTTGCAGAGTTCACTCATAACTCCACCGTTCATTCATCTACCAAGAAAGCCTCATTTGACTTAATCATGGGATACATTCCACAGTCGTTACTGAGAATACTGGAAGACTCCACCCTCTCAGCAATCTCTCAAAAGCTGAAATGCTTAGGAGATATCAGGAAGGATACGATCACTTCCCACCAGTTAGCAGTTCAGGTAATGGCATAGAAAGGGACAAAGAAGGGCAGGCAATATAAGAAAGGGGATAAAGTATGGCTAGAAGCAAAAAACCTCACCACCACGCACCCCTCGGTGAAACTTGCACCTCGGAGATATGGTCTCTTCCAAGTTCTCAACACCTCATCTCCCGTGAATGTCCGACTGAAGCTACCAAATGGATGGAACATCCACCTAGTGTTCCACACATCATTAATCATGCCATACATGGAAACAAATGCACATGGTCTGAACTTCAAAAGACTTGGCCCTCCCAACCTCATAAACAATGAAGAGGCATATGAGGTCAAATTGCTACTGGACTCCTGCATGTTCTACGAGAACCTTCAATACCTAGTCCGGTGGAAGGGTTACTCACTCGCAGATGATGAATGGATGTTCCGAGAAGACCTTAAAGAAGATATGGCAGATGCACATGACACCTTCAAAGAGTTTCACAGAAGTCACCCCTAGGCGATAAGCTCCACCTCAAACCTGTCCTTATCAACTAATCATCGAGGTCGATGAAGACTATAAAGAGGGGGGCAAATTTCCTCTTTCTCTTCAGTTTCCACAGTTCCATGATCAACTTTCTCCTACATCTCTCAATCCTTCAGCTAGTACTCGCAATATCAACCCTAGCTCTCCTAGTATGTCGTCCATCCTCAGTGCCCTTACCCCCACCTCTTTCCCCATTTCCTCCCCCACCCGCAGTCCACAGGCAACACCCTCGCCCATACAAAGCGTGACCTCAGAAGAATAACAATACCTCGATGAGGTGACCCTCGAAGAATTGAGAATGATGGGTAGTATAGAATGCATCCACCAACATGTCCCCTATATCCAAGAGCTCCACCTCCTTCACCACCTACACGCACCTATCCCACCTTACGACACTGTCCCCTGACTCGATCTATGCCACCCCCTCCTTTATTGATAGGTTTGACCTACTCATGATCATCACAAAGACTGAGCTGATGCCAGAGGGAGTAGTCCACTACAGTCACCCCACCACAGCCCTCTCAGTGCACCCTCCACCTCTCCTCACAGACAACACCATTGCAGCTAAAAAAGACTTCCACAATGCAATCATGTCGTTAAAATAGTATGCACGGATTGAAGGGGCCTTGCATCAGATAAGTGAGCCCAAATTAACAGTGGACATCCACTACTACCACGCACTAACCCTCGACATTGAGGAAGAATGCCACCTCATCACCCTACATGAACAATGCCGGTCTCATCTCACTGTCGACAGATGGGATGTCTCTGCACGACTCTAGGCTGCAGATGCAAATGCCAAGCTAGAACCCCTAGTTGCTGGTTCACCCCTCGCCCATATGGTCCCCCCCCCCCCACCTTCTAGAATAGGTGAGGCAAGCAGATGCAGCAGAAGCTGCGCTAATCAGGGGTGGTGGATCTCGAAGGTATGCCAGACCTCAAATAATGAAGGTGCCCAATGGCCGCATACAGATGGCAAAGAGAGGAGTGAGAAAGCCTCGTAGCACATTACTCTGCACTGAAGATGCACCACTCAGCAGACAGTTATTTGAATTACTCTTTTATCGATGCACCATCAGTATTTCATCTTCATCTTCTTGAGAAAGACCTGAAGTCTGGACATCATCTGGTCAATCTTTTAACATCAGGTCAAATTTATGCTGATGACCAAAAAAAAGTCATTATTGGTTTCACCTGTGCAGGTTGCTGCCCCTATACCTGCACAGGTCACTCACTCCTTGCTTGCGCAGGCCGCTCCCCTTGTGCTCGCACACATCACTCCTTTCATGCCAATGCAGGCCACTCCCTCTGTGCTCACACACGTCACTCCTCTCATGCCCATGCAAGTGGCTCCCTCGGTGTTTGTGCAAGCTGCTCTCCTCATGCCTATGTAAGCCATTCCCTCTATGCCCTTGCAAGCCATTCCCTCTATGCCCCTGCAAGCCATTCCCCTATGCCCATGCAAGCCATTTCCTCCTCTTGTGCTAACACAGGTTGCTAATTGTATTAGAGACAAAATGGCACTCATCCAGTTTTTTGCTACTACTTCTTCTTCATCAACCACTATAAATGACTACTTTAGCCTGATTATTCTCGTTAAGAAGTTCTTAGTATTGTATCAGGTGCATTTGCTTTCTACTGATTTCTTTTGATGCCAATATTAATCTGCTGAATGATAGTTACCTGAACTCAACTGAGTGTTTGCAATGAGGTTCATCAATGATTCCATTCACCTTGAAATTTGTGGACAGGATGATGCTGCAAAACTGTAGTACAGCTTAGAAATAGTATTGGGTTTGATCTTGCAATATTATAATAAAAACTCAGATGCTCTAAAGGCTCATTTACTCAGGAAAAATAGCTCCATGTATATCAGCATTGTGAATGGTGAGGTTTAAATCTGATTCACAATTTGAGATGTACACTAATTTTTCTTTTAATGAAAAGAGAGATCAGGGTATAATGAGGCTGCTGTAATTTTGGTTCTTACCATGTCCTATGAACAAGACCTGCTGTACTTATTTCCCTCTGTCTTAGAGAAATCACATATCTTGTTCCTGCCATGTGAGCAGGGCTTTAGACAAGGTGTTCTTCCTTGTTATCGAGGCTGAAGTCATATATAACTTACATCGTTCAAGTTGATTGCACTGAATGTCAGCATTAAATTTTCAGTAAGACATGTCCAGCCACCCATTTTGACATCCTAGTGAACATCAAAGCAATAGTGATATAGGTCATTGATTTTGATAAAAATAGGTATATCAGCCTTTTTGACATGTTCTCATTCCCAACATTCTCAATTTTTCTCCTAACACAAATGTAGAGATCAACATCTATATTTTGGAGTGGTAGTTGCTCAAGTCAGTGGTGAAGGTCTTTCTGTTGCCAGCAAAATTTTTAGTAGCTATCTATAATCTGATAAGTCATATTATATAGTTTATTAACTCATAATCCACTAACTTTAAGATAATCTCAGCCACTAATAGCAGCAGCTGAAGTTGCAACAGTGAGCATAGGGATGACAGCAAGCTCAGTGATTGGCTACAGCAGGTCTACAACAGAGGAGAGGAAGCAATTGTGAGATGAAAGAAAGTGTGGTGGCAGCTGAGCTTGTTGAAGCTAAGTTGATGGACTATCTATAATGATAAAACTGGAGGAGAAGCTTGCTAGAAGGGCAGTATAAATACAAATTGTCACAATAGTATCTCATGATGCCACCGTGGTCAAATAGCAGAAGGTGTGTGCGCTCACAGCTTGGGTCGACCAGCGATCTTTACCCAATATTGCAGGACAAGGCCCCACAAATAGACATGGATATGGAACTTTCACTGGCTTAAGCATGACTGATAAGCGTTCTAGGGAATGGCACAGCAGACGGAGGTTTTGGAGGTCGCCATGTCTTCTTGTCTGGTTGCAAAGGTTCTGCCATCTTTTTACAAGCTGTAGAAGTCAGCCCCAATCATTGACCTATTCTGACCCCTCAGATACAGGCACAGCCTCCTGTCATCAATGCTAAGGGAGAAGGCAAGGGGTCAGGGCCATCATCTTCAATGGTGGACAAGGTGCGCTCTAGAATGTTGATCAGCCTAGACATCAGCCTAGACATGGCTGATAAGCCTTCTAGGGAATGACATAGCAGACAGAGGTCTCAGAGGTCGCCATGTCTTCCTGTCTAGTTGTAAAGGTTCTGCCATCTTTTTGCAACCTGTCAAGGTCAGCCCCTGACTTATCCTGACCCTGCGGATGCAGGCGCAGTCTCCTGTCACTGACACTGAGGAGAAAGGTGAGGGCTTTAGTCTCATCACCTTTAATGGTTGACAAGGTGCACTTCCGGTGTGTCTGTGGCCATGGATCTGACTAATTAATTTTTCTGGGGAAAGGGAAAATAGAGAGAAGTCCCCGAGTCTACCACCTTCACTGAGCCCTCTTCAGAAAAGGTAAAGAGCTCAGAACAGTACTAATGCCATGACTCTGAAGTGGGTTTAGACAGGCTTGGCCGAGGGGAGCACTAAGTCTAAATGACAGGTATGTCTATCTGCTCAATGAACGGCTAATTGTTGATTTGCCTTTCCTTTCAGTGCATTCTGCTATTCAGGTAAGGTACCAGGCGATGTGAAGATTCTGGCCAAGAATGTGAAAATTTTATCCATTGCCGGCTTCCTCAATGACACCCTCATCAAATTTGGATTGACGTGAGGGCTTTCTTTTCTTCCTTCTACACTGCTGTGCTGCATTTGTCATTGGCAGGTTTTGGCACGATGATTTCAGGCACAAAATCAGAGCATAACCAAGAAGTTTATATCTTCAGCCCATTGTTTTACACTGCATTGTGAGTGGTCTGATATAGGGAATACGTGGTACTGACACATTTTATCAGACTAGAAGGGCACAAAGCAGTTCAATCTTTCACAAAGGATATAGATGTTTTTGACAAGATGTACCTCATTGTACCCATTTATGATAGGTATGGCTCCTTAAGTGGCAGATTGATTGCAATCAAAAACACTCATCAGGCCTAAATCCCACTGGTATCTTGTGATCATCACCAGTTTAAAAAAGTTTGCTACCTAGAACACATCTCAGTGCTGGCTACAGCACAGTGTATGGCATAGACTCAGTGGACTGCCTTGGTTGGATGGAGTGGTATTCTGAAGACCCCTTAGAGAAGAATGGCTGGGGGGATTTCATGCTTCCGTGGCTATGACAGAACATCCTCTTATTTGAAACCTGACTAGAGCACTTAGGAGTACAATAATGTTCATCCTTGACTCAATTAACTTAGATCGCAATCCCAAAGTGTGAGTTCCTCTAGGAGAGCCTCAGCCAGGTCAAGAGCTTAAATGGATCAGGACCAAAAGCAAAGTGCTCAGTCCACTGCCAGATGGCCCAGGGCAGAGGTTGACACAATTTCTGGACGAGGAGGCCCTGAGCAAAAGAGGCCGATATGCCTTGATTGAACCGTCTGTGAGACAGCTTAAGGTCTGTCCCCTGGCTTGCCATTGTAAATTCACAATGTGAGCTTTTTGGCGATAGGTCCCCAATCAACCCATCAGTTATGGCTGTGGAATGTGCCTCCTGCACTTCACCTCCGTGTTCATGGGCAACCCTGATGGTTGTATGATCAGAGCCTGGGTGAGTGTGTCTGAATTTATGTACATATGGATGCTGAAAACAGACCATGTGTTGGCAGCAGGACAAAAAGTGCACTGAGAATGATTTAAGTGACCTCTGGGAAATGAGCAAAGCAGTGCACATCCACAAAAGGCTTCTGGAGGTGATAAATAACCTTGCTGAAGCAGAGACCTGAAAGCAAGATGGAGAACCTGCAGCAGTGGCATAATGCTAGTCATAAAGGTAAGGTGGGTCAGATGCATTGATCAGCCTATGCCTGTAACTACATCTGTTTGAATTCTGCTGCTGTGCCTGTAAATTTCTGTCTGATCCTTTACGCACTGGTCGCCTTTACTCATGGCTTCTTAAACCACCTATTGATGTCGCATCCTTTAAGGAATCAAGTGTCAGAGTCTTGTATAGCTATTTGCATGACAGCTCCACAGCCCTCAGAGTCATAATCATGCTCAAATTCTCTTGCTGAATAGCTGGGCAGAGGATAGTTTAGTACTAATTTGCAGATAAATGAAAGTTGTTTTTATAGTAACCTGNGTCCAACNATGTCTAACAATGTNTGATGACCCAGCACAACAATGGTGCAAGCTGGGCCCAGCTNTCNAAGGCTGTGGGGCAAGGATTCACTATAATTGTGGGGTGAGCTNGGCCCACNCATCTCAGACCATCNGCAAGCACCCACATCAAAGTGGGGTGAGCTGGGCCCACNNATCTCAGANCNTCNGCAAGGGCTCAGTATAAATTTGGGTTAAGCTGGGCCCAGCTGTCTCAGACTATTGGTGAGGACCCAGCATGAATTTGGGTTGAGCTGGGCTCAGCCATATGAGATCATCACTGAGGGAGGACCCACTATAAAAGTGTGGAGTGACCTGGGCCCAATGGTCTGAGACCATCAGTGATGACTTCCCATAATATTAGGATGACCTAGGCCCAGCCATAGCTGATGATCAGTGGCCAGCCCTAGGCCCAGCAGTCTGCATCGGCCACTGCTTGCTGAGCATCTTACTGTTGGGCTGACCCATCACCATTGGTCAGCGGTGGCCTTGGGCCCATTGCTTTGGTCTGGACTCATCCCAAGCCCAATAGTATGGTATTGTCAGTGGTAGCTGGTTGAGCCCAGGTCCACTGAACAGTCTTTGATGGTGAGAATGCACATTCAGCTAGTCCATCTTAGATGGTACCAAGAGACTGAATAATGTGCGTTGAGATCAGATGCAGGTGAAGAATATGCAGGAGAAGCACTGCAGACTTATCTGAAGCAAAAGGAAATCATTCACGAAGTCCCTATGGCCAAGACCCCAACACGATGGGGTGTCCGAGCACATGAATCGAACCCTGGTCAAAAATGCAAGGGCCATGCTCACTGATGCTGATCTCCTGCAATCCTACTGGTTTGACACCATCAAATATGCTGCCTTATTGCACAATGTTAGTCCCACGTGATCTCTGAAGGGACATATCACACTGGAGGAAGCCTGCTCTAAAGCCCCTTGGTGCTCCTCCACCTCCAGATGCAGTGGGCATAAAGCTCGCTTTCAAGTGAACTGCTAGACAGTTCCCTGAACTATAGCTTTTGAACCACACCATTCATCCTGAATTTGCAACGCACCTGTGCAAGATAATAATATTCATTATGAACACTCCTCTTATAATTGGAAGCCCAAACCCCCCACTCCAATCGTTCAACCTGCACAAGCCACACCTATTGATAAGGCGGACTTAGATGATGAAGATAACATTTTCATCAGCATATTTGAGATCATCAATGCAGCACGAACTGAAGTGAATAAAAATCCAACTACATTCGCTGCCACAATGGCTAGCAGAAATGCAGCTGAATGGCTCACCATGTGCCAGGCCACATGGGTGCAAAGTCATACAGTGAAATCAGTTTTCAGGGTGACGTGGGGACCAAATGGTGATATCAAGAAGTTTAAGGCCTGACTCATGGCCAATCTGCTTGTTCCACTGTCTACATTTCCCCTGCTCTCTAAAGTCCTCCATTGTTAATACCTCTCTACTGTCTACATGTCCCCATCAACACCAGCCCTCTTCTTCTCAAGTCATTGCAGTGTTTCAGTCCTTGATGGCCAAACACCATCAATACTTCATAAATAAATAAATATTAAGCCACTCACCTGTCAATGGTGACTATCTCAATCACCACATGCCTAATACCTTAAACAAAAAGCAAGAAGTAAAAATGGGAAAACACATCTCAATTTGGCTAAAAACAACATCATGGTGAAGAATAATTGTAAGCCACTCTTTCATTTGCATCCTCCAGCTGATGCATCTAACAGCTGAGGAATAACTGATGGTGGGAGAAAAAAAAAGACTGAAGAAGAGATGGGGTGCATGCAGGTTTTATAGGCTATAAACATATCATGCAAGACACATGAATGATGAGCAGATAAGCCATGCATGGACCCATCATGCACAAAATAGCATCATGGTTGAGGCATCCCATATTGTGAGCTTGCGACAATGCCAGGTGTTGAGGTATGAAAGAAGTGAAATGGGGAAATATTATATTATATACAGAAAGGGAATGTGCATTGCTGAATCTGATGCGCCAGGCACGTCTTGAAGGTGCAGATTATTCAAGTATAGCCATAGTAGAATGAAGAATTGAATCGAAATGTCCAATGCTCAGAAGGGTGAAACACAAGACTTACTTTTACTGGTGCTGCATTTGCTGAACTCGGGTATTGAGATTATGTGGCTTATCGAATGGGATGTGTATAATAGTAGGGTGGTTGATCTGCTCCAATCAGGTTACATGCCGGCAGTTGACCATATGCAGGTCATTCACGAGGCACTTCAGAACAGGCCTAACATTAGATTTCAACTGGATTCTGCCTCCTTCTGCCAGGGGTATCTGTTGAGCACAGCAAAAACAAATGACTAGCAATGCTAAGAGGGCAACAATGAAGTGTATATGTGATACGTGATGAATAAGAGAGGGAGAACGCACCTGCAGTCCAAAGTGAACAACTGGGGGAACACAGCACACTTGGCTGCAGGGATTTATGCTAGAACAAACAATAGGAAGTGAGACAACAAATCTGAGACATGAGAACAATAACACAATGGGTGGCACTGTGTGGCACAATACCTGAAGTGAAACATATGACCAAGTGGCACCAGAAACAAGGGAAAAATGGACAGGACATCTCCAGACATTCTGAACCATCTCAAATAATAGAAAGATGATGAATCAATGAATAAAATGCCACAACATCAATCAAATCAACACACCCCCCTGATGTGATGTCTCTCCGAATCCAAAAATCACTTATCCTTCAATCCCATTAGTTTCCTGCAAATATCCACCTTCTCAGGAGGAACCGCCTTGGTGAGAGAACATCTGCAACCATCTCCTCTGTAGGAATATACAGTGGTTGAATGACACCAGCCTCCACCTGGTGTCAATAGCTCAGGGTGAGTTGAAAGGTCCATAAGTGAGCTTGTAGTCCAGTGTGCCCTGCAGATAGCGAAACAAGTGCTTGACAGCCTTCCAATGAGCGATGCCAGGCCAGAAATTGAAGCGGCAGAGGGTGGAGACGGCATGAGCGATATCAGGACGAGTGGACATGGCGAGAAACAGCAGGGAACCGACACCTGAGATGTATGGCACTGTCTTCATGTACTCCTTGTCTTCTTCATCAAACTTGGCAGACATATCAGAGCAGAGTCGCACTCCAGGCAGGATGGGAACCTTGACAGGACTAGAATCGTCAAAACTGTAGTGCTGTAGCATGTCAATAATGTATTGGTATTGGCGTAGAGACAGACGATGATTGGGGCGATCCCTGATGATTTCTATGCCAAGGAGTGAAGTGCTGGGACCCAGATCGCGCAGACAGAAGGTGGAGGCGAGTTCTGCAACGATTTTGTCTAAGATCTCCACAGAGTTGGAGACAAATGTGCAATCATCAACAAAGACAGGCAGAATGATCTTGGCACAACCTGGATGCTTGCTTAAGACCATAAAGTCCCATCTTCAGCAGACGGACATGATCTGGTTCTCCTTACTCAAATCCTTCAGGCTGCTCCATGTAGATTTCGATGTCGAGTTCCTCATTGATAAATGTGTGCGAGATGTCGATAGAATGGAGATGGAAGTCTTCAATTGCAGAGAGAGCAAGAATAGCACGAATGGTGGTGAATTGGCAATGAGGGCAAAGGTTTCGAAATAATCAAACCCAGGACGCTGACTGAAGCCTTTAGCAACAAGGCGAGCCTTGTAGCTCTCCAGCGAGCCATCTGTATTTCATTTGACCTTGAAAGCCCAGCGAGAACTGATCGCTTTGTGACTAGGAGGCAGTGGAATGATCTCTCAAGTGCCATTCTGAGCATGCGCATCCATTTCCCCTGTGCAGCCTTCTGCCACTCATCTGCATCAGAACAATTGAGGGTCTGCCTGTAGGACGATGGTTCTGCCTTGCCAGGGGATGCAACAAAGAGAGCACGCTCCACTTCTGCCATCAAAGCCTCTTCAACCAATTTCTCTCCATCTGACACAACAGGCTCATCTAGTGAGCTTGAAGCATCATCATGGGTGTCACCATCCCCAGCCAGAACCGGCAGTGGATCGCCTTCAGCATCCAAACTGTCCAAAAATGACACAGATCGAGCAAGAGGAGATGCAGGAAGGTAGAATTTCCATCCCTTGTAGCCATCTGGATATTCAATAAACACGCACTTCTCCATATGAGATCCCAGACCGCCTCGCTTATCCTTCTGCACATGCACATAGGCAGTACATCCCCAAACTCGAAGGTGACTCCCATTCAGCGTTGCACCATGCCAGGCCTCATAAGGAGTGATTCCCTTGAGTGGGGAGGTAGACAAGTGATTACAGACATTGACAAAAGATGCCAAAGCTTCTCTTCAGAAAGACAGAGGCAAACACCACTCGTGAAGCATGGTAGTAAGGGCTTCAACGATGGTGCGATTTGCCCACTCTTCAGATGAAGGGTGTAGACGACTTTCCAGCTGGTGCCATCATCAATGACAGAGATGAAATATTGCATGCCAGAGTGGGAGGAGACAGGGAGAGGACCATGGAGATCAGAGTGGACAAGTTCCAAAGGATTAGAGAAGTGAGAGTCTATAGAAGGGAATGGATTGGCATGCATTTTGCCTGCTAGACATGGCTTGCATATGGGATCTGGTTTCGCATCAGAGTCAAGTTGGAGGCCAATGACCATATTTTCTCGCATGAGGTGTTGTGTGCTAGCATGATGGTGATGACAAAGGCGACAATGCCAAAGGGAGGAGCCAAGAGGAAGAGTAGTGGCCAGTTGCGCAAACTCTGTGATGGGGGCAGTCGATCCTTGCAAGACAAGCACAGTTGGAATGGTTCACAGCAGCACAGAACCACACAGAATTATCCCTCATAAAGTGCATCATAGATCCTTCAATAACCACAGAGAATTTCTTTTGGCGAGTCAGATACAAGACAGAAAGAAGGTTGTGACAAATGGCAGGGACATGAAGGATACTGGAAAACTCGACCGCTTGAGCCTCTTTCCCTCCAACCAATGGAACAAACACCACACTCCCAATTCCAGCTGAATAGATGACTGTGGAGTCTGCAAGATGCACAGGAATGACATGTGGCTTGTAATTGCATAGCCAGTGACGATGGGGAGTCATATGAGATGTGGCTCCTGTGTCTGCATTCCAATCAACATCAGCATCGAGTTGGAGGGGCGATAGGGGATTTGGAGGGATGAAGGGAACAAAGACTTGCACTGCCAGTGAACTGCACGATGCCAGGATCAAGCTTGGGGAACTCCTGAACTGCATTGGCCTGAGAGTGTTTGCCCTGAAGCTGCTGGTTGATGAGCTTAAAGCACCTGTCCTCTGTGTGGCCATTCATGCTCCAGGAGCACCAGACGATGCCACAAAAGCCTGAGTGGAATCCGAGGGTGGAACAGCCTCAAACCAATGAGTCTTGGTGATATATCTTTCATAAGATGACTCTTAAGCATGATATCTTTTAAAATTTTATCCTCATTCCTGAAAGCGTCCTCGGGCTTAGAGCGAGTAAGATTTTCGATGAGATTGAGAGATGAGCAAAATATGTCAAAATCAGCAGGCAGAGACTACAGTATTGACATACAGACCAGTTCCTCATCCTGTGTCTTCAAATCATAGTCCACAGGGCACAGATTCTTCAAAATGCGCATGGCCTCATCGATCCTATACATGAGGGACTGCAAAGACTCATCCTCCTTCTTTCTGATCGAAAATAGGTCCTTCAATGTGTTACACAGTGATTCACCCCACTTCTCATTGAAAGTCGACTCCAGCTTCGCCCACATTGCTATGGGATCATCCTCTAAGCCATCCAAAACACCTCTGCAGCTCTCATCCACAGACAAAATAATCGCACCTGCAGCTTTCTGCTGATTCCTCTGCCACTCCAGCTTGAGCATGGCAAGACTATGATCGGGACAAGTCTCCACTGAGATGAAGCCAGCCGCTCATCTCCATCCAAGTAGCATAATGAAGAAAACGATGAGGGATGTGATGACACAGGATGCCACAAGATAGAGATGCAAAAAAGCGGAGATGTAGTTGCAAAAACAAAATGAGTTGAGAGTCATCAAGGCTCACAGCCCACAACCTGTTGAGCACAGCGAAAACAGATGACTAGCAACACTAGGAGAGCAACAATGAAGTGTATATGTGGACACTGCAGTCCAAAGTGAGCAACTAATGTTACATGATGAATAAGAGAGGGAGAACACACCTGCAGTCCAAAGTGAACAACTGGGGGAACAGAGCGCACTTGGCTGCAGGGGACTGAATCTATATAGTGATGATTAACCACCTTATTCCTTCTGCATGTTTTACTCCAATCATGAATTGAGAACATGGAACATTGATGAATCCTTCTCCTCTATATCTAATATCATACATTCTGACAATCAAGATGCAGTCAATAGATAAGATCCCAACAGAGCATCATCTATGCTTGGGATTTATGAAGATACTGTTGATTTCATTGATGTTGCCAGACAGTGCCACTCATTGTGTTATTGTTCTCATGTCTCAGATTTGTTGTTTCACTTCCTATTGTTTGTTCTAGCATAAATCCCTCTCATGGTGCAGATAATAATATTGTGAAAGGTGGGGTGGCTCTTCATGTGCTGGTTCATTAATAGCATTGCAAGTACATAAATGGGGGAGTAAGATAGAGGCAGCATTCAAGAGATTATATAAAGAGATTCTGTGCTTGCCAGGAGTTTTGCTTGATGCAGCATTTTTGTCTGAAGAATCAAGTGTTTGACATGTTCAAGTACTATAAGGCATATGCTAAGAACACTACCAGCTTCAAGTTGAAGTCCACACAGTGATGACAAGGGTGGAGAATACATGTCCAATGAGTGGATCCAGGTTTGCGATAACCATGGGATCATCAAGAGCCACACAGTGCACAATCGGCCCCAGCAAATGGTGTAGCAGAGCAACCCAATCACACTATTGTTGAAGTCCTTACTACCATGCCTCACGAGTTGTTTTTGCCTCTTTCTTTCTGGGGAGAAGTTTTGACACCCTTCATCTATCGCTTGTCATGCCCACACTCATGGAGCATCACTTCTTACAAAGCTTGGCAAAGTGCAAAGCTGAATGTGAGTCACCTTTGAGTCTGGGGATGTAGTCTCCACACCACTGATAAGAACCAAGCATTATTGCTCCAGTGTCAACCCAATCTCATTTATTTCCTCCCAAGTGATCATCACTATGGTTGCAGCTGTAGTGAGTGTTGTATCTTCATGAGCAAATTCAATATTTACTTTATATGCAGATGTATAATTTTTGCAGGCTACAGGTGGTGACATGCCTCACTGTGTGTTGTCCACACCATGTACCACCTTCTTGTTACGATCTCCTCTCAAATCATGTTTGCAACATTGTGGATGAGTTTGTCCTGAATTGTATCTGCACCTGAGTGCAAAGATCTATCATTATCAAGAAACAGCCTGACTTTGGAGGCAGATTTGAATTGGGTGGCAGGGTGCATGTGAGCTGTTCTGCACCATCCTGGAAGGCTGCAGTTATGGCATTCATTTCCATCCACTTAAAGAGGCAATAGCTTAGCCTCAATGCTTGATATGCAGTGGGATTGTATGGAGGTCAATGTATCCTGCTGCGTCTGACTTCGCCCTTCATCTCTTTGCAATGTTGACAAAATCTGGTGTAGTTGTTCAGTGGCCTAACCCATACACATCCTGAACATGTCACCCAGCACCTCTGAGCCCAGGTTTATGGCCCTAGTTCCATCCACCTGTAAATGATCCACACCAAATTGTACCAGTTTCAGTAGCTAGCTTTGATGGCTGAAAGGTCCCTTATGTGGCCACATTGGATTGAAGGGTGATGAATCGATACCAAGGATGGGCAAACCTGTGGTATTCCAAATTAAGACTCAGCTGTGAACCCATTACCAACATTTCTATCACAGACAGATGCTCAGTGGTAATATGCAGATTGAAGACATTTTCAGCTGCAAAAAAATGAAAAAGTCAGTGATAAACCGTCAACAGCAAAGGAGGCTCACCCCAGATAGGTCTCCAATCTGCATCATACAGACTTGAGGCATCAAGCATGGTGGGTGCTCAGCCTGGTGTTGAACTTAATAGAGAGTGGATGCAGAATGCAAAATGTACTTTGTGTAGGGCCTTCTTGTGGTGCTAGGTATCATCCCATGAGTTCTTGCTCAATGAGCTACATTTGATCGGCACTGAGGCCTGAAAGGTCTATATAAGCAGGTTCAACGAGGAAGGAATAGAAAGCTGTTTGATTCAGAAAGGTTTGACTCAGGGATACATATACATGGCAGATGGCAAGTGAAAAGAATGACCCATATCTATATAGATCCCAGTATCGAAAAGCTCAGGCCTCCATCTAAATATAATGCAGGCCTTTGCACCCTGTCAAATGCACTACAATCCATGGTTTAAAGTCATTTGCGAAGTATTCACTTTTTGACATTGAAATACAACACTTATAAGCATTAAACCTATCAGTATTGTAAGTGCACCCATACATGGACTTCACACCACAATAACATGCTATGGCCCTCTAAGCAGCACTTAGTGCTAGTCATGGCTGGTGCAGTGGCAATGTGTGGTATTTACACAATATCACACACAGAATTAGAGCAATAGACACAGCATTAAAAGAGCACCAATTGATCAAATAATATGCAAAAAAAAGTGTTTGTTCTTAGTAATGACCACCACTTTCTTTTCCCTTGCACTCTTTTACCTCAACATCTTGCCTGTGGACTTTGCTCCGAATATTTTATTATACTGGTAATTTTTTTTCTCTTGCTATGGGTCTTTTTTAATATTCAAACTCTATCGTAAAATAGTTTTGAGGGTAAAACCTGTGACAGCCCTAAGGCATGAAGGCAAAGTATTCAATGTAGTAGGATGGGGCTCTTTCATGCTTGTTTTTGACTTTTTAATGCTAATTGATTGTATCATCTTAGAGGATTCTTTAGAGCTCAAAATCATCATGTTGTGCATGGTAATGGTAATGTGTATTCTCACATGGGCTCATAATCAACTTCTGACCATGTGGAATGGCACGGTTGAAGACACAGTCATGAGTCAGATGTTAATCATTGTCATTATTTGTACATGCATTTTTTCAGAAATCACTAGTTGAGTGATAACTTATGACCTCCTATAGACCACACAAGCAAGGTCATAAATCAAGTATTGCCTAGGGGGCAGAGTATTGTTACAGATCAACACTTATCATGTAGTAATTTGAAGACCCTAAATGTTGTGCATCCCAATTCAATGTCAGATGACTCTCGATAATTGCAAGTTTGCCAATCACACTATTATCTCCTTTCTCATGAAATGTATATCCATATTACCCACCTATTTCCTTGTCCTCACTCACAGGATTTTACTATGATGCTGAAGACTTCCACTTACATTCTGTCAATATCTCTCATGCATTTATCAATGGGGAACTTGACATCAAAGTCTACATGGAGCAGCCTGAAGGATTTGAGCAAGGAGAACCAGATCATGTCTGTCTGCTGAAGAAGGTGCTTTATAGTCTTAAGCAAGCATCCAGATTGTGATATCAGAAGCTGAAGGGTATGCTTGAGCTAATGCTTAATTGAGCAGCAGATGGCCTATAAGGCTGCAGACTGATTGCAAATGATACACCATTGCTTCTAGCAAGGCTTTTAAGATAGCTAACATAGATAGAAAGGCATTGGAGTGGAGAACATGCTTAAATGAGTGGCATTTAAAGGTATGTGCTTGCAAATACATTAATTTGCTTAGTGTGTGCCCCAAAGCATTAGATGCTTGACTATGATTACCACTGTTTGCAATTTTTTAGCATGATTCTACTCTAAATCTATTAAGGCAGAACCTTCAGTTTAGCATCTTAGCTTTAATTATTTTAAATTTTCACTCCAACTGTTAAGATCACTACAATTTATGCCATGCTTCTTTATGAGCTCTTATTTACTATATGAGCTTCTGTGTAATAATTTAGGCTAAAATAGATGTGAAAAATATTAATTCATAAATTCAACCTCAAATGACTCTTTCTATTACATTAAACTGTGCATTTATTTGCATGTACCTCTAAGAACAAGAATTCTGATTTAAGGATTTTACAGCAATAGTACTTCAAAGTGTTCAAAATTGTCAAAGATGCTAGTGATGTTGCTATTAATTATATTTATATTAACAGTGATGATTTAATACACCTGCTTATAGATTTTATATAAGTAAGTGAAAAAAAAAATTAATTTGCTACTTTAGCCAATGAACTTCTTCAGCTTTCATTTGCATTTGCGAGTGGATATACCGATGTCTTACATTAGATAAAATACTTATCACCAATAGAATAAAAAATTGTCAAATGCACCTGCTTTTATTATCTTTGGTCAACATTCACTCTGGTGTGCACTTTAAAACATCATCACATGCCTTTTCTTTGACAGCATATATTTTAATCCCTAAATTTATCAATATCCCATCTTAAATTCAGTCACTTCTCGCATCACACATATACCATATGTGTATTGACCTCATCACTGCACAGCTAAAGTCTAAGGCCACAAAAAAAGTCACAATATCAGATTTGAATAGCTTGTTGCACACTATGCGTACTTTCTGTCATGACTTTTATGGACAATCTTGAGCAGTGTTTAGTCATCAATATTGATGTCACCTCATCTGCATTCTCATTTGCCAAATCCTTTTAGTTCAGAGACAACTATTGACAACTTAAGCTCACTCGACAGTATGTATTCGAGGTAATCTTTAAGGCTTGCAAGATTACTGACCCATGGAACCTGCCTGAATCCATCAAGGCATGCCTCAAACTTCATATCAATGGTGTGCATTAGCCCTTTTAGTTGAATTGACTATCACTTGTCTTTTTAAGTTTATTGTTCTTGATGCTCTTCATGGCTTGCATAAATTCTACTGAAACCATTCAAAAAAATAAGTGATGGCCATCTTGGATGAGGTAGAGCTTGACTGCCATATTAAGGCATTACAGCCTGTAGTTGAAATTAAATGGTAGAATAGTAGGATCATAAAGCTCAAGCAAGTAATTAGTTGTGAGCATGATGATTTGAAGAAGATCTTAATTGTGCTTTGAGATGATTCACTACAATTTAATAGGGAGATGTGATGAGGGAAGAAGAAAGGGGGTGATGGAGTCATCACTAAGCTGTTGTTTCTAATAAATATACCTTGAGGTAATAGTCAGAATTTTAAAAGCTATGATGATTTACATAAATTATGAAGATATGCGAGAAAAAGTTTCATAGTCATGCCACTGGATATACAACCTATTCAAACAAAGTGGTAATCAAGTAGTTTTGGCTAGCATCTGAAATAAAATATGTGCGATGCAAGTAGAATCAATATGAAAAGCTTTTTTACCTACTGTTCTAGATTAATTGTTCATTCTTACCATGTGAATGACTGATGAGAAAGAATCTTTCCTCTGAGAGTACATGGTGAATTATAGGCAGCTCAAGGAGACAACAAAGTTAGAGAATTCTAGTCCCTTTTCTGCTTATGGTGTAGTTCAAGAAATTTCCTAATATAAATGTCATTGAGGCTTTACAAAAAATGAAGAAAAAGTAACACTTATTTAATAAGCCCATATCATATTATGTAAAGCTTAGCTAACTCACTTTAATGATGTAGCTCTAGAGGTTAAGGCAATAGTTCAATAATCATGCTTAGACTGCTTTTATAAAAAAACTTGATTGCTAGTGGAGGGAGTACTCAATCTTTTTTTGGTAAGGCATCATATTGTCGTGCTTGCACTAGGTTTACTAAAATCTATATTAGAAAGAAAAACTCAAAGAACATATTAAAGCAGTATATGAGGCATATATAAAAACCCTATCTGAAGGTAAAGAGGCTAAAACTATGATGATCTTTTACAATGAGATGGCTTAGTCAATGTTGAAAAACAAATCAGATGAAATTAAGGCACATATAAACAAGATTCAATCAGAAAGTAAGGCTAATGATAGCAACATCAATGAACAAGATAGTAATGATGAGTATGAGTCAAACTTGGTGACAGATGAACAGCTTCAGGCATATCAGTGATAAGTATTTTTTCTTTCTTTGCAGTTATAATAACCCACCATAAGATTAATTTAGAGTAATTGATGCTCTCTTAACTATAGCAGTCACCATGATCTATGAGGATCTTAATTAAATTAGTTGGATATGCATAGTTATATTTATAAAATTTAAATCTTGTAATAGAGGGATAATAAAGTCATTTATGTAGGTTTCTTTTTACTTCAATTTTGTAGTTTAAGCTGTTGAATAAGGTTATCAGCATTCACATGACACTCAATGATGAAAGAACAGCAACTTCATTGAGCCAGCATATATTGCTTGTTATCTCGATGAGATTCAACACGCATTACATCTGACTGTATTGATGTATGTCATAGAGAGGCATTAGGAACTGAGACCTTTATCTTCACTGAAAGGCAAAAAAGCAAAGTCTAAGATAGCATCTACAAATTCAAATGATGAAGAGGTTTGGAAAATATAAGCATTGACTTGCTTGATTATAGATATTTATTAATTATTTATTTGAATATGACCAAAACAGAGAACTCGATAAGATTTTAAAGAAATAGACTACAGAAAGCCAATTGACCCCTCTTGAACACATACATTTATAAATGCAAAAGCTGAGCTATATAGTGAGGCAGGCAGTTCAAGCCCTCATCTGCTTATAAAATGATCTTAATAGACCAAATCCTTCATTCACTATCTAAAAGCATAGATTAAGCATCAAGCATACCTTTAGCTTAAACTTATACTTTGAGGCAGTGTAAAAAATTACTCAATAACTTAAAGGAGCATGTCATGTAGAAGGTTCTTTATAGATTTAATATGAATAAGAATACATTTTGCTTGTAAAAAAATAAATTCAGCTCATGAATATACAAAACTCACTATAGTTGTCACTATAGTAATGCAATGCTTTAGCAGTCATATCATGAATAGAATTGAGATGTTAGAGTAGTGCTTTTTATATAATTTTTATATACCACAGGCAATAAAGTGATGCCCTGCTGTATGCTGATCTATATCTTCATATCAAGTTCTATAAACTAACTCTGCTAATACTAAATTTGGGAAATCTTGAATAAGCTTTCCTTGAATTGTATCTATCAGTACATTGAAGAAAAAGAGTGGATGATGAGAACTTACCTCTAAATTTAGACCATCCAAGTGAAGAAATTTATACCTATCTAGTCGACCACATGAGAGGCTACAGCTGCACTGTAGCATCCTAGGAGACAATAATCACAACATTTATTAAAACTCACTGCTATAACCTATACCTCAGGTTTAATACCTCTTCTATACTGAGCTTGTGTAGAGGATCAATATAAGCTATGACATTTGACTAAAGCTCTTCCCCTCTTGACAGAGAGGATATTATCAACCTAAAACAGTGCTAACTTTGCAATGATAAAAAAAACCTATTGTAAACACTAAAAAACTCACTATTTTATAAAAAAGAGGACTGACCTAATGCAGAACTAGAAAGCAATATGCAATTAATAATGAGTATGCTTGTCTCATGCATCAGCCTTTAGCATCAGTGCTTACTTGTTCAGTTGTTCAGCAGCCCAATTTATATGCATTTTGAACATCTTGCTCAGCATCTCTTAGCTTTAGTATATAACCTTGACACCCTCAGCCTATGTATCATCAGCATTGATGACATATGACATAGGCATATCAGCATATACATCAGCATATAATTTGCTTTAAACAATCTTTTTATATAAATATCTTTTTTTATAAATTTATCCTTTTATCTTGCATTTTATCTTTACTTGTGATCTACTTTTTGATGATTAGATTATAATAGTTGTTTGAAGCATTGAGTATTTTATAAAAAGCTATAAAAATAATTTTATTTATAGAAGTAGCATCAAAATCAAAATCAAAATAAAAGGCAAGCATAAACTAAAAGCACTATTATATTTTATCGAGTGCATATTAAATAAATTAGTGAAGTCAGTTTAACTTGTTGAAATACTGATGTTATAATTGTTGTCAAAATTTCATACATGGTACAAAATAAGTAGCCTCTCTATAGGTCAATTCTATCATTAGTGAGTGATAATCATTATAAGTTCCTATATAATATGATTATCCTATATATTATCAATAAAATAGATATAACAAAAATAGATAAAGCTCTTATTGCTTTTATTAAGGTAACAGTTAGAACAGTATTAATATATCATTATGAGTGCACTTTCATTATTCTATTTTGATACTTATATAATGTTTAGTAAAAAATAATGAGCTAAAGAATATCAGTCCATATCAAAGAGTTGGGTTGTGTTTTAAGCATGCTAATTATTTAGCTCTAAGCTATATCTAAGTAGTGTGTCATAGTGATAACAAGCTTCTTGTATGTTCTCATATCTTATAATTTTTACATTTTTTAATTTATTTGAGGCTCTTTATTTATACTGTAAAAAATAGCACCTCTATGCTCCTCAATATTAAAAAGTTATATATAAATATAGTAGCTTTTTTGCTCTTCAGTAATTAATAGCTCTTTTAATTATCTTGATCCTAAGTATTTATATATTATAAATACTCACATTACTTCTCTTTTACTGTGATGATCTAGCTTAGTATATAATGCAAAGGGATTTAACATTTACTTATATAGGACACTCACATATTAACACTTATGCTCTTTGATATATGCCTCAGATCTTCACTATTTCTTCTCACATCCATCCATAATGACATTCATTCTCTCTCTCTTTAATGCATTTCTACCTTTACCCCTGTACAACTTGCTCTTTCTTCAACTGTCATGTTGTTAGCAACCTTAACTTTTACAGTAGACATTCAGATTCTTTTAATATTTAATAGCTAGCAACTATTACTCAGTAATACAGTAATCATGGATGTTATGATAAGTACATTATCTATGTATAAGGATATAGTTCTCTTTATTCTCAAGAGATAATGCTCTTGCATATTTTTTTGTTATTTTTAAATTCTAAGAATGATTTATTTAGTACTTAAATTGAATATGCATAAGCACTTATAAGTTTAGAGGACCTTGATAATAAAAAGATAACATATAGCTTTAATAATGTAGTAAAAAAGCAAAGACCTAGTGGTCTCTAAGGCTGACTAATATCAATTAGTCATAAAAGAGTCATCATTGTTATCATATGATGTGTGACATTATCACCATGCTATAGTTAGGTAGTTCTTAGCATGTATTATTAGTTACTGTACTAAGAAATCTCAGATACTATTAATAGATATAAGTTACTGAAATTTAGCTTTTTATAAAGTATACTTATAAACCTCATTTTAAAATAGCCTATATAAGGGATTGCTAGTTGTACTACTCAATTCTCATCTTAAACATATTTGATCTTTGCTGAAGTGCAGATACTTTTTTTTATATCCTTTCTCATCATATACACCTTATTTTATCTATTTACAAAAAAACAAATTCTGAGAACATCATCCTTTCAGGCATTATCTATAGCTAACTCATCTCAGTCAGCTATACATCTTGGTAGTTACAAATAGTTTTCCTTGTCAATACCTCTAGCAAGTACATGGAACTCACTGAAAGATAACTTTATCTCTTTACTAAAGGATGAAATGCTCTCTTTTACTAAGAAGTAGGACTCACAAGTTAGACTAATACTAAGGGGGGCTTTTTTAATATCTTCTATCAATAAAATTAAGCACTTTTTAAGCAATGCCCATGCTTCTGACTTGGTATTTATCAAGGAGATATGTATCCCTACATAAGTTTTGCTTATTTTTTACTGCTTAATTTTTCCATGTAGACATTTGAGGGCATATCTCTAGACAATATAGAGGAATTGTCAATAAAGGTGGAGAAAGCAAGGATCAGGTATTTGATAGATTATATTTAATATGTCAGAGAGGCTGATATATTTATTACAAAAAGAGCTTTTTATGAAGAGGCTAATCTCAGATTAATTTTAAAATATAGTTAATCTACTACACATAAATTTAGTGTCAAGGATCTTTATGATATTATAAGCGAGGGGATAAAGCTTCAAATGCTACAATCAGAATATACATAGAAAGTTTTCCATAATTTATTTATAGACATAATTGATAATAAGAGAGAAGTTTTTGAGGAGTGGACTGCTGATAGTGATCTCATACAGATCAAGCCTAATACAGAGCCCATCATCATCATTTAAGTTACTTTCTCGCAATTACTATAAAATGTGGAGGCATAGCTTATAAAGAAGTAGTAGTTGCATTTCTATATTGTTGGCACCATTGTCTTAGACATTTGTCAAAAATCTTAGTGGTGCCATCTTAACACAGGAGGATTATAGAAAGTGGACTTTCTGTAGTCTCCCAATATAATATTCTCCCTTAAAGATGGTTTTAATAACTAGTGTATATATAAAGGTCTTTATTTTATACAAGTATATTCAGCATCATAATGCATCATTACTGCAAAAGGAACACCAGTGCTCTGATGTCTATAGTGAGTTGCAGTATACTCGAAATGTTTAACCATTTTAAATTTCTATTCTAAAACCTTATCCTCAAAATTGATAATATTAATAATATCTTTATATTCAAGCACGAGTTTGATCAAATATAGGCCAATGCTCAACAACATTTCTTTATTGATCTGCATTCTAGACTCACTTATAATTAGGTCAAAGTTGCAAAGAATCTAGATATCAGATTTGATATATTGGCTAAAAATAAGTACAAAAAGTGATATAGCACTTTGCCAATGCATACAGATTCAAAAGCTGAACCAAAGACCTCCAGATGTACATGTATGATACATAATTTTTTTGCTTTTCATCTCTTTATTCACTATAATAAAAAGAACAGCAGATTATCTTGATGTTTATCACTATATTTATATTTATCTGTCAATAATTATGAGAGTGCATTCTATAATGCCAATTACACTGTTTTTATATTTGTATTGTTAACCACTGATATCTGTTCATCTAGTGATAATTTTTGTCAAATGTAACTATATAACAAGTGATAGAGAGTAATCATATGACTGTGGACTTGCTTAAACTTATTCGATCTGGCAAATTCTTCACTAGTCTAGGCAAGTTCTAAGGCTTACTTAGACTTTCTCAATCTGATGCCTCTTATTAATCCCCAACTCTTCTCATTAGTGCCCTTTGCTCACTCTTTATAATATCACCACCTGCTTTTTACTTCTTCTACCTTGTTGTTCATCATCTTTCTCATCTGTAACTTTTAACTTTTTTTTTTATCTCTCTTATTTTTATATTGCATTAAATATAATTGTCATGATCAACTTTATTAAGTAATATATCAATATCTATTTTAATCATTTTCTCTCTCTTCTTCTCTCTATAACTATAAATGCAGACTATTAAAGCAAACTTTGTATTACTCCAAACACCTGAGTTAACTCAGCATTACTCATTGCTCAGCTTGACTCAGTTGCCATCTAATTTGACTTTTACATCAGTTATTCACGCACCAATATACTTTTATTTGATCTCTTAGCCATTCTTCAAAGTAAGTCATCTTCCTCCTTCTCATAGGTCATAGTCATTTATATTATGTATCTCTTGCTTAATGTATTACACTGTCCTATCTAGCTCTAGCTTATAGAATGGCATCCTTCTCTTTCAGATTAAAATCTTTCTACTTATGCTCAATGTCTCGCATATAGGTTACTCACACAAATGTATGACTACTATTTCATTCATTCATTTTCATTACTAGTATCCCTTCATTAATGCACTGATACATTCTACCTAACTTTTTATAGCCTTTTCCAATTTATGAAGCTTTTTTGTGACATCATACTTTAATGAGGTCCAATCATATCATATATGTAATTACTCTGCCTGAAAAAATATGAATATCATATTTTTTTTCTGATGAATATGAAATGCTACTAACTCATAATATGCATAGTACTAAGGGATATTTATGCTGATTTATAAATATCATTTCTTTGTCAAGTTGATAAATAATATATCATGACAGTTGTCTACTATATTTAGTACATTTCAGGCTTACTGCATTACTTAAGTCAGGTATTCTACTCATTTAGATACTCAGCATTCTTAAAATAGTCTTTTATAAAGAGATAAGGATATAAAGCAAGGGATAAATACTAAAGGGCAGCTACATATGCTAAATACAGTAAGCACATCTATAAATTAATTTAATTACTATTTAGTAATAGGTGATAGAATAGAACATTAAGTGTATATGACTTACAAATGATATAGTTACAGTCTAGCACAGTCAAGTATACAGAAAAAATACTGCACAAGCTATTTTGAGTTATCAAGTTATATCAATCATAATAGATATTTATAGATATTTGTAACAGCTAGTGAGTGAGAGATTAGTAGACAAACAAATAAATAAGGGAAAATACTTACATAAGATATACATATCAAGCATTCAATTTTATAATATAAACAGTGGCATCTTCATTAATTACACAATGTTTAGTATATACTTAATAGTTATAAATAGTGATAAAAAATCAGTAGAAATAGACAAGAGGATGAAGAATACATAGTTATAAGGGCAAATAAGTAATATCATGATATTGAAATGCTGAGAGTCCCTCAATTCTATTGTATGTGTTTTATTATAATTATGAAGTATAGCAAGAGATATTATATCTTCTTGCTTGAGGGCATATTGAAATACTAATCTTTTTAAAAAAATTGCTCTTCAGCAGCTCTACACAGACTAGCTTATTAGATAAGTGCATAAGCTTCACCCGTATTTATTATTTATTTACCCCCTTGTGAATTTATATGCCAATTTAAAAAAAAAACATTATTATACTGCCTACAAGCTTCTGTAACTCTAGTTAGACTGTTATATTTAGATATTTTTACTATTGATGCTCGAATGCCTTCACAGCCATAGATGTATTGAATAACCTGAGAGCAGCTTATTAAGTCCTACAAGACTATGTTATAGTTACATTGAGGACTCAAGTGAGAGACATGGAGAGATTATAAAGTCAACATAGGCAAGCTATTATATTTATGAATTTAATAGAGTAAGTGAGCAGCTAGCATCATCTTAGCCATTTGTATTACTTGTATTGTCTCATGATCTGTCATAAACATATTCTTTCATTTGATGAATATATTACCTTAGAGTACAGCATAAAAATGATGGTAGTACAGTTGAATGCAGCTATGCATCAATCTTCTTATCCCTTAGATGACTAATTGATAGAGTTATTTACTGTAGCAGTATTAGATGATGTGGATATCTGAGAATTAAAATCAACTTAGTTTTTCTACAAAAGGCTATGTACTTATTAGGGCTGACCACAATAGCACTCGTTTTTTAATACTTAGTCTATATAGTTCATTATTGTGAACTCAAATAAAAATACATAAAACTCGGAGTCTCATTATTAATAATAAGGTTATGTCTAATGATATCATCATTTAAATATATATGTTATTTATATTAGTAGTATCTGTAGTGTCTCATATTAATTTAGACATTCTCATAAGCAAAGCATTATGCTAAGCATTATAAATATTTTTAGAATTTGAATATGCAATGCTATCTAGATAGTTAAATTTAGCTAAATACAGTATTTTATGTGTTTATATTGTTGCCTCCTATCTATATATCTATAAATCATCTATAATTTATGATAATCATTCTATACATAGAAAGATCTATGCTGTAGCTAAAGCTAACTTATTGTAGCACCACAATGGTTAATACAATACATTTTATTATTAATTGCTCTGATGATTACACCCTCAATATTATTCTTAACATTATTATAAGTCTGATCAAGTATAAAATAGTGATACATTGCTTCAATAATGATAAATCATGCTTAGTGATGGGCATTTATATTGGTAGCTCAATTAAATGAATAATTAATTAATAAGCAATAGTAATAAAAATTAAAAAACTCAATTGAGAGTTAAAGCTAAAATTATGATCTTTAGAGGGGGTTCAATTCCTGAGTATGGTCATATCATGCATGGCCAAATAATGTGCAGTAAATCCTGACTGTCTTATTAACAGTATTATTGTGCTGGCTACTATATAAAGTATAAGAACACCACAACCTTTGGGCTTCTAGCACTAGCTTGCTTTAGCAGTTTGTCTTTTATATGAGCATATAACTGTGAGAGAGTATCTCAATGCTTGAGATAGTTTTTCATAGAGCACTAACTATCACTATATGCTAATGCATTCTGAGCTATTTGTTATCAGTAATTAATAGCTTTTAGGTCATTTTTAATCTTGCATTTTGAGCATGGTATTTTTGATGAGTATTTAGATTTATGTGACATTACAATGCCATCCTCATCTAGCTCACATATTTCTCATCATCTCTTTTCTAAATTATATTATCATTATTTATATAGTCATCTAGTTTTTTAATACATCTTTTTATTTATTAAATATTGTGTTAGTATAGGGTTAGTATATTTTTATAATCTAAATTACTCTGTGTTGCTTTTATTTATAAGATATGTACATTCTATACTGCCTCTTGACTATATGACTAATATATAAGTAGCAGTAGATTACTAAATGATCTATCTTTTTATCTACAGTAATAATAATTAGCACAATGTCAAGGCCCTCTTTTTTTTCCTTCTCCCTTTAAGAACTCAATGCTAGATTACAACACAGACTAGTATTTAGAGGTGCATATTTATGTCATTAATCTCTCTCTCAGCTCATTTTATTATCAGTATATCCACTGTTCAGATCAATGATAAAACACTATTATTAATCTCGACCATGCTCAAGTCACTATAAATAATATATGATAATTCACACAAATTAATCCCCTCACTAGTGATAAATAAAGCAGCAATACTCATCAAGATGTGAATACTACTGAATAGTTCTCTTGCTATGATCATCTCATATAAGAGGCTGACCACCCTTTTTTCTTTACATCTAGCAATCAATGCCTTGCTAATATAGTTCTTGCTTATGATGTAAATAATAGACATGTGTGCATGAGATTTGCAATTGCACTTACTCTTACTGTGAGTTTAGAGAGTGTTTCTCAGTTTATTTATAAGAACATTATTATAACTCTTGTTCTCAAAGATCATAAAAACTCCTTTGTGTGTAAATATTGAGTAACTATGCTTTTATAATAAGTTAAGTTTTTGATCAATCAAAGTATTCCTCATTAAGACCACTATGCTAAGGATGTCATTCATGCTAATGTTGTTGCATTTTTTTGCATGCAGGTAAGTCATTACCATTAATATTTTTATCAGTCTTTTTCATCCTTATTCTTGTATATCATTTAGATCACCCTCACTCCAAGTTTCTACAACATCTATATCAAAGCATTAACCTTGAATTCATAAGTGCACTATCTTCTCATCTACATTATAAGCTATGTCCATAAACTCAAGACTGATCATTTTTATGAGCTCACTTTACTTATAACACATAATCTTTGTCGATAAATCAAAGATGAAGTCTTTTTTCATAAGTTCTTATTTTTTTTCTCCTCTTCTTTTATATAAACTGCTAATGCAAACCTGATTTGAAGTTATACATAAATTTAATCTTGTCTATAAATAAAAAAAACCACTTTACTTTGGCCACCTCAAAGTTTAACTCCTAATTGAAGAGGCACTTCAAAACTCTATTAGTTCTGGTCACTAATTTAAGTTGCAAGTTATTATCATGATCTTTCTTTGACTTTTCACAAAGCTCAGGCTTAGCAATTTTTATTCTTTTTATCAAAGCTTTAAGGAGGAAAAAAAGGTATGCATTTAATTTTAACTCTTTTATAAATATACTGCTCATAATATCATAATATCTAAAACTGTTTAATATTACCTTACATTATATAGCCAATAAGAGCATGGCCTTCTAGCTCGAGTTAAATATTGAGCACTTTAAGGTTCATGATTTTGATTCCCTTCTCTAGCTTAATTAATCTTGTCTTGTTCATATTAGCAAAGGTATGCTGTCTGGCCACACAAACAACTCACTTTTTATATTCAAGCCTATCTAAAAAAATGACAATAAAAATGATAAATAGATGACTACTGTATTAGTGGAGCTTAATTAATGCTGTTCTAAAAGTTCAATGCTCAAGTACTTATCACTCACTTTTCTATGACAATAAAATATGTCAATAAGTAAGTTTAAACTAACATCAAGCTTGCAACAAAGTACTGTATTTAGTTCAAACATCTAGGACTGAAGATGGCCTCAGATCAGCAAGCTACTCTAAATATTTGCAAAAATACTCTATGTATATAAAAATATATAAATAAAAGTAATTTTTATAATAAAGTAATAATAATAATAATAAATTTTACTTTTTTGCTCTTGTTTTTTTTTATACTCATTACTCATTACTTATTATAAACTTAGCATTTCATTCAACTTTTTTTAGTAACATGCTTTTTCAGATTTTTTTTATTACTATTACTCTAATCTGGATATTTATCTCCTCTATAATAATGTTGTAGATATATAATATTATTTTATTGCTAAATAATATTTTAAAGACTACAGTGTGCTCAAAGCTATTTCATATAGCATTCTCATATGAGTGTAGTTAAATTATCACACCCTTAAAAAATACATTAAGTAAAAGAAGTGATTAAAATATAGAATACTTTAAAGAAGTTATAAACAAATTACATGTAAAGTCAAGCAAATATATTGATGTATCTTCACTTTGATATAAGTATCAGAGTAGCATTTATTAAAAATAAGAAAAAAATAAGTATAAAGAAGAATATACAAAAAATCTTGACCTTATATAGTACAATAGAGATATAGAGGCACTGTATAAATGAGCATCATTTTTAAGAGCAAAATTCTCATCTTTTTTGCTTATGATCTATTCATATAGCCTTATGCTGTATAAAAACTTCTATTTGATAATTATAAAAGGCATCATAGTGCAAAAAAAGATGTGGAACTAGTAGACACCTGAACAGAAAGATTTAGAATATAGCATAAGTAGTAAATAGCAAAGTAGATAATAATGTAATAGTGGTGATTGTAAAGAATGTGAGTTAATTTATCTTTATCATTATAAAAGGTTTACTCAATTGTAATAGCTTTGAAGCCAGTTCTAAAGATATTTAAGCTAAATTTATTTATCTATGGTTTTTTAAATATATTAAACTCTAAAGAAAACTTTCGATCATAAAAGAGATTAATAGTAATAGGTGGAAGAAATGTTATTTTGCTAAAACTTATTTAAATTAACCAAATTATAAAAAAAAGGATTAAGAGTGCTTGTAAGTCTAAATTAGTTAGGTAATATGTACATCTTTTAAGGAGCGTTCAATAACTTATTATTTATAATAGTACTGTGTTGATGTTGATGCTATTCTAAAATATATTTTTATTTTAAATAAATTAATATAGATCAAGATGATTAAAGCTAGATATTATTTATAGTAGGATACTATAAATAAAAATCATAAAGCTAAATTAGCAAAGTTTAATGCTACTAATTTGAGGGCTATAATTACTTTAGTTATTACAAAAAGCTAAAAATATGTATATCAAAATAATTATTTAAAAACTAAACTAGCTACATTTTAGTTAATAACTACACCAATTTTAAATTTGATTATAAATTTATAATCTATTTATCAGTAGCTTTTAAATAATGCTCATGAAAGAAAAATAAGATTATTTTAACATAGCTTATTTTTAGCTCATATTAATAAAGTAGTAATATTTTAGCTAATATTACACTATTTTTATTTTTATTTTTATATTCATCACTTACTCATTAATAACTTTTAAAATATCTTCATCAAAAAAAAACTAAGGTCCTTTCTAAATGATCTATTTATAGGTTTATAAAGATAAATAGTTTGAGCTGTGGCTCTACATTAAAATGGTGCCTTCACAATAGTTAATAAGGATATAAAAAAGACAACATTTTTTAGCTCCTTAGGACCCTTTAATTTGATTTTATCGACTACAATAACAAAAATATTCAGATGTCAGATGGCATTTATAATATGCTATAGTTGTATGATATGTATAATATACCTGCATAAAAATATAAAACAATAAAAATAACAAAAATAAATAAACAGAAAAAGGCAGTCTCAGAAAATGATAAAATAAAATAAAAAACTCGTTATAAGTTTTATGCTGACACAAATATAAAGGGTTTAAAATGAACAAATAATAATAATAATAAAGAGGAAGATTGATAAATAATAAGAAGAAGTGAGCTCGATGAAAAATATATAACATAAGACTTATGAATAGAGGAAGAGGGGGGTATATGGGTACACTCACACATGCCTGCATCACTAATGATTAACATCTATAGTACATAGTGCAAAATAGAACTCACTACATTGTCACACATTGTTGTTCAGTTTTAAAGCCCTTGAGTGAATATTAATTATTAGGATGACTTTTGTAGACTTTTTGCTATCTATAAAGTTCTTTTACTCAACTGATTGAGCATTAAGGTAAATAAGAAAAATCTAAACATATCTATGCTTAAATTTGTTCTTAATGTGTCATTGCAAGAAAAATTCAAAATTTAAAGGCTTCTAATAATGATTCAAGATGAATTTATTATGATGATTGAAGGGAGGACAAACATGAACTCACCTCATCTATAGGAAGTCTTTGGTATAGACTGTAAATCACTCACAGCATGAATATTAAATTTTGAAATTCCTCAGAATTTAGTGAGGTAAAGTTTAGCATTGTTAAATAGCAAAAAAGAACTAAATCCTGTTTAAAAATATTAAAAACAAGTTTTTTCATACCTTTTTTATTGATCACAAGCATGTCCTCAATGTTTTCATCCTTTACTATTGCTATCTCCACCTCTCCCCCCACTATTCCCTCTTTATTATCTTAAGTCAGACCAGTACTAGTATTGACAATGTTACATGTGATATGTTTTTTTGCTGCAATAGGCTTCAAATATACTTTTATTTTAATTAGATTATTTAAGTTCAAAGTAAAATTGATAAACATATGCTATATGAATGCAGTAAAACTTAAATATCTTGCAGCCTGCCCATAGTCTTATTTCAATATCAAAGAGGCCACTGAGCATGTCTCAGAGCATAAAGCTTATAACTCAGTTAATGTGCAAGCTATCATTCAACATAAAGTTAAGAATATATAGGCCTTTATTAGAAGTAAGATGCCTCTAAATCTCAGGTGTGCATCTAAAATGGATGGATAAATAAATTAGGTGTTTCAACTTATGACCATGTTAGAACATAAAAACTAATAAGCTGAAGTTGTCAAATAATGCAGTAATAATAATAAATTTGTATATTATATTTCTTAATATTAAGGCACTTATAATATTCACAAAAATACTTTATGTAAATAAATAGAAAAAAGCTTTTATTAATCTAAGTATATCTTATTTTAAAAGTTTAATTAGTAAATTAAGTAATATTCAATTAATTAATAATCTAAAGTATATTAATTATAGTAGTTAAAATACTACTTTTATAATGAATTTTTTTTTATTTATGGCTATTCTTGTTCTCTTTATCGATAATCCTTGCTTATCATGTTTTTTTTCTTTAAAATATTTAATTATCTTTTCTATTTTACTATATTTGAGTTATTATTCAATTTTAACTGATTCTCACATTAAGTCTAAATGTATAATCAGTTCACATTTTTATAAAATAGTAAAATGCAGGTTAATCATTCTCATCATCTTTATTAGTGTGAGCACTTTTTATAATCTCTGCTCTCTCAAGTGTTAATAGCTCATCTTCACCTTTATCTTTAATATTATCGACATCTATGTTATTATTGGCTGGACCACCTATATTTCTAATAAGCCTAATACTATTAATACATAGGCTAGATATTATCAATGTAGATACATATATAGTATTAGATGCATCAACTGCTACAAGTTGACTAAAGCACTTAGTCATCCTTGTCATCTTGGACAACTCCCTCTGTTTCTACTTCAGCTGCTCTTTGAGTATAAAAAAAACCCATCCTCCAGCCTAAAAAACTTTATAAGGGCATTATTCTGCTAGATGCATAACTCTCTCTCCTCCAAGTATATCAGCTTCTAATGTATATTTTTTGCTTTAACAAGCACACAGTTCTCATCTGACTTAGTGAGGTTGTTAACAGAGGATGCTGAACTTGAATTCAAAATACTTATTGATGCAATAGTCAGAATGGCCATTGATGCTAATGTAGAGGTCTCTATAAGATTCATAGATATTTTGAGGTTTTTCTCACTCAAGGATTGTGTAATGTCATTGCCTTCCCTCAGTAGCTGTAATGAGCATGTTATTATGCTTAAAAATAGTTTTAGATGAGAATATGGCTAAAAAGAAGCATAAATGCTGTAACTCAGCTAAGTCGACAAGTGCAATACAAAATGAAGCCTAATAAATTCTCAAACACACCTCCATCATTCACACATACATTCCTTCAAAAATGTACCATTCTAATCATGCAGTCTTTCTTCACAATCCAAATCCTTGTCACATCCTTTACATCTTCCACTTCTGAGCTTAGAAGCTAGAATGATCTTATTACCATCACTCCCTTGTTTATTTTCACATCTATTCTTATCCCACTACCATCTGTTATCAATGTTCTTAACCTTTTTACGTCAATAAATGCAATCTCAAAAACAGAGAATCATTGATTGCTCTTTGATGAACCTCGATGATTAATTGAAGTCAGTATTTGAGTCAAAGCTCGACCATTCAACACAAATGCAAAAATCCAACTGTATGGGATGATTTCACAAATCATCAAATATCAAAGGTCTTGGAAAGAGTTTGAGATGGAGAATAGAGGAGGAATAAGTCTGCTGATTATATTTAGTTGCTAGATAATCATTTTATGACTTCAACAATATTCAATAATTATTAGGTTTATAAAAAACAACATTCACTTATGCCTCATTATTTCAAATGAAGATATTCTAGAGCAAAAGAGGGATAGACAGTAAAGACAGATAATATAAAAATAGGCTAGCTGACTTTAAATTTTCATCTGAATTATAATTTTTACTGTTTTTGCTATTGTGTTTTTCAAATCTTGACCACATTTCTTAACTTTGTTATTTATTTATTTATCCCAAAACTAAGAAGAGGTTTACTATTTAAATTTTAGATTTTATTTAGATTCATTTAGATTTAAATGGACTTTTATTTTAGAAAACCAAGTTTTAAAAATACTCATTCTTCTCTCTTTTTATTCATAAGCTCAATTTTAGCCTCAGAAGAAAGAACTCAATATTTCTTTATGATTGACAGGATTCATCTGAAACTATAAAATATTGAAAAGCTATAGAACATTGAAGAATGTTCTAAAAAATGAGCAAAGAAGAATATAATTAAAAAGTTGTAGAAAAAAGTAGAATTTTTACAAAGGAATATTGGGCAATAAATATTCAAGAATATACAAAAATAAGAAAGAACATTTTAGAAAAAATTGGAGATATTTGAATGAGCAGGATCTAAACAGCAAGAACAGAAAAATAGAAGGGTAAAGAAGTTAGAAGAAAATGATGTCATAAGTTGAAAAATTTAAGATGATTAATAATCATTTGAAAATTAGGCTGTAAGCAGGTGGGCCAAAAGGTATATAAGGAGGGCTTTTTGAGAGTGTAAAGGGATTTTCTTTTTAGTAGAGAAATTCAAAGTCATCACAGTTCTTAAGTAAGAATAAATTTCCTTGTAGAAATCAGCTAGGTTATAAATCCTAAAGTTCCTACAAGATCTTTAAAAGTACTACTTATATTCAGTCATAGTGTTGTTTGTATTACAATACCTAAATACAACAATTTTCTTGAAATCAATCAGCCTGATCACTAATCTGCTGCTCATCCACTAAAACTGTAAATTTAGTTTTACTCAAATCAATGTAGAGATTTTTTAAAATTATAAAAATATTTTCCACAACCCTTTGTTCATCCTTTATAAGGAAGCATTGCAAATTTGGTTTATAATTATCTACAAAATATCCCACACATTAAATAATAGGTATATGCTGAGAAAATAAAAAAATTTAATATATACCTAAATTGAAAAACTATTTTCACTATAATAATATGTATTTATTATCTTATATAATATGGCACATGATTAGTTACATAATCAAATATTTATAATACTGATGAGTCATAGCACAAAAGACTATATAAGTCATTATTATACTCATATGATAGTTCTCATGCTTCTAGCTAACTGATTATGAACATACTGCTCAGCAGGCAGAATTTACTAGACTTGCTTTAAGTTAGTTTATATATTTATACTGCATTGTAGCACCTGTGGGTTTCTCTAGTTTTCAGCATTTAAAATTTTACTAAAGGTAAATTTTATACTTATATGTCTCTTGTTTATAATATATTAACTTAAGAATTTGCTACAGTTATGAGTGCAAGGCCCTGTGTAATGAGATTGCTATAACCTCAATTTGTTTTTTAGTGATTATTTGAGGTTAAGCTTAGGCTGAGCTCTAACGTTAGGTAAGTTTATTGTTGAGGCTCAGACACATTATTTCAAGGTAAAGAGTATCATCTCAGAGAAATTATGAGTGATGATTTGTGACCTCATCAGCAATAGTATTTTATATAGTGAGATTGAGATTGTAATATGAATGATGATCAGAGCTGCTAGAGGTAGAAGTAGAGAGGAGTTTCAATGCAAAGAACAACAATAATATTTTAGGCTTGCAAGCCACTAGCCTTAGCAATAGCATAATTTATAGCCTTAAAAAGATATTGCATCAATACTATAAGAGTAGCATCAGTGATTGAGAGAAGGGTCTGCTCACCATGTTTCTCTTAATAAAATGTTTTCTTTCAGTATTTAAAAAGATGAAAGAGTTTTTTTTTAGTCTTTAACATGATCAATACACATTCCAATAATCTTTTGGATAATATTGGATAGAGTGACAGTGCTAAGAGAGCTAAGGGGACTTTCATTATAAATAGAGGTAAAGTCACCAAAGGTATTATTCTACCCTTGCAGTTGGGTCTCAATCATGTGATTAATAACAACATAAATACTATAAAATCAAAGCTAAGATATTGAATACAATAAGGAGAGTATTCAAAAATGCTATGAAGCTTGAATAAGATGATGTACAGAGAACACCATGATAAGACTTGTAGAAGATATATCTACATGTAATCTCATCACTACTCAATGTAACACCTAGCTATTAGTTAAAAGTAAAAATGAGAGATCAACAAAGCTATGCATTGGGCTCCTTTTGTATAAGAGTTTTTACTGTATTTTTAGTTGGAGCAGATTGAAAACTCCTAGAGAATGATAATAGTATAGATCATAGGTTTTATTGCCTCTTATCAATCTTGATCCTTAAAAATCTCTATAGTCCTCTCTTTATCTTTTTTCACTCTAGCATGCTCTATTTGCCTATAGGCATATGTAAAAGAATAAGTGGGATAGCTTGAGATCTTACATGGAGAGGTGTATATTTATTAAATATTTAAATGAGTATAAGGGATGAAAATTATACAATTCAATAACTAAAAAGGTTATTATTACTGAATATGCTGATTTTGATAAGTATTACATTCTTAATCACAAGAACTATCTTTTTACACCTCCTCTTGCTTAATTTGCATTACTTGTGGATGACTTAGATTATGCCAGAGATTTGTTGAATAGAGGTGAGGCATATGGTACAATAAATAGCAGAAGATGTAATCAGATCAAGGCCTCAAATCATTGATTACTAATACTGCCCTATACTTGTGACCCTAAATGTCAATGGAGATTTCAGAAGCCCAATTGATGTGGCTAATGTTTTAGCATGCAATATCACCCCACTGATTATTGATATCCTTGTAGAAGGCCTCGAGTACACTGATATCCTTCTTCACTTTGGCTAACTTCTCCTGCTTAGCCTTTATGGCCACCTCATTCTCTGCTGCCTCCTCTGGGTCCTCACTCTTTGGCTTCACTTCTAACTCAATAATCTCCTGAGCAAAGAGGTCAACATCAATTCTATAACTACTAACACAGGCCTTGATCTCATTGAGGCTACACTAGAATTGATGAAATTCAGCAAGTCAAATATGCTGGGGAGGTGCGTAAGTGCCCTTAAACTCATACTCAATGGTGGTATCCTCATAGAGAATATAGCAGTTGCTAACACTAAAGACCTTGACACTAGGGGTATCATGCTTGTCCTTGTTCTCATGGAAGAATAGCATAATACTATCCTGAGCATCAGCAGTCTCCCTCTCTATAGTAGCAATAGGCATGCTGAGTGCAGCAGTAAAAAAGCAATGAACATAATGAGTGGGTTGGTGTTATCAGTAATGCACAGAAGGTGTGAATTTGATAGCTTTTTATGGCTCCCTCATATCATTTGACCACTACACCCTTGAGAAGAGCGAGAATATCTGAGAAAGCATTGTGTGCATTCTTAGTAGTGGTGATAGTAAAATGAGTCACAATCTAAATTATGACAGAATTGAGAGTGTCCTTTCTGTCCTCACTATGAGTGATAAAATAAGCAGCCTTAATGGCTAAGTAGCAAAACTTTTGAGCTTTCAAGAATTCATAGATCTGGGAAGCGACAGTGCCCTAGATAGCATTGAGTGGTGTGTTAAAGACTCTATAGATGATCTTAATAAGAAGATGAAAGAGTCTACCTTTAGGGATGAGGAAGGTATTTTTGAGGAGATTTGAGTAGTAGAGGAGCTCAGGATAATCAGAAGAGATATTGTTATAGTAGATGGTCCTCTCCCAGTCTGAGAGAATATATGGGGTGACAGTAGTGGCATTTGAGGTGATGGTGAGTGCAGAGAGAAAGGAAAATTCCTCACTAAGGGTTAGTGAGGTGGTTGAGGAAAGGAACTTATGATAGTCTGAGTAGTTAATGCACTTGAGCATAAATAGAGACAGATGTAAATACAAAGTGATAAGTGTAGTACAGATGCAGAAAGAAGGCAAGGGACTTGTCTAAGAGTTTAAGGTGCTCCATTATTGCCTTCATTGTCTGTACAACAAAATTAGAAACATCTACAAGGGAGATGGTAAGTGTGAGATAGATGCACAAAATGACTAAGGGACTCACTATTGCTCCGAAGACCAGCTACATCTACTTTCTCATTGGTAAATAGAAAAGCTTCCAAAGAAAATGCTAGTAAGTGAGATAGATGAGGAAAAAGATGGTAGCACTCACTTGGAGGATCTATGTTCAATGTGTTAATATAGATAGACAAGAGGGTGCAATAAAGCTCATAGATGGAGATGAAACATAGAGTAGTTTGGGAGATGAGAAAAAGTCAAGAGCCTCTCACACAGCTATCAATGATGCTGTGAGCATTTAAAGCATTGATAACTTATACTCATGAACACTAATCTACTTAGATGAAATAACCATGCTCATCCTTACAGTCATCATAAAGACAGGCAGTTAAAAAAGGTTAAGAAAAAGTCACTAAATTAGCTATACTCATTGTCATAGCTAATTATTCAGCTATTCTACAGGTATCTTTAGAGTAAGCATTTGAGGAGAGACAAAATTAAAAATTAAAAAAATGTATCATTAAAAATCTTAACCTCATAGAATGCCTATATTGCTATAGTGATGCCACTCTCATGAATAATTCTTTGCTAATTAAAATGTATGACATGTAAAAATCTCTTAAACTCTTTGCATGGCTTTAGAATAGGCTAAATTTGACATGTTGCTGAATGACAAAAGGAGAGCTATTGATCTTCTTGTCTAAGCTGAATGTACAATGCATAAAGAAATGAACTCTATGAAGGGGAATAATATTACAATGATGGCCTATTGGCAAGCTGCTAGCCTTGACTTACTAATTCTTTTTATGAATTATAATAATGCTACTGCTACACTAGGATCTGCCATATCATTTTTTGCATAAAAGCAAGCTGAGGATGTATCCTAAGATAGTGAAGTAAAAGTGATAAGTCTCACTAGTGCTGTATTTTATCATAAGGATGATAAAAAGAGCTAACAAGATACTCTTTTGACCTTCTTCGAGTGGACTATTAGCCACATAATTTACATCTTAGATATTAAGAATACTCACTACTAGTTATTCTATAAAGCCACATCAAAGCTCCTCATTTATTTACTTAAGTATCTTGAATTTCTTAACCTCATCTATAATAAAAAGAATAAGCAAAATTTGAGCCATATAAAGTTTAATGTTTATAAAGCTCTCTTAGATGTCTTTACCCTCACAAAACTTGCTGACCTCTCTTTATATTTTTAGGCCATCAGTCACTTATATATATATAAGGTCTAAGGTTTGAAAGGTAACTATAAAAATGCACTTAGCTTTAGACCTTTTCATGAGATATTTATTGCATATTGTGAAGCTATTTATTACTATTGCACTATTTGTAGATATAGAAGTCTTTAATTATAAAAAAAAGCAGGCATGACATGAATAATAGTGAATTTGGCAGTTAAAGTAAAAAATTTAAAATAATCAAAGTCAGAATGCTAATTAAATGTTCTATTTTGCTAAAAGACGACTAGATATTTTTAGAGTAAAATTATACTAGAATATTTCAAATAGTGGTGATCATAGGCAAGAAGTGTTTTAGCATTTAATATATTAAAGCATACTTTTAAATATCATTCATTTAAGCATATTTTTTTATCTCAATGCCTGTTTTACTTTATATTATTCATCTTAAAAGCCTTGCTAAAGTAATAATGTGTGATTTAACAATTAATCTACAGCCTCATAGGCCTTTTGTTGTCTAATTAAATATTAACATATTTACTCTACACTTCCTGTTATCAGCATTGTGATTGAATCATTCTGTTAGCATTAGAGAGATGAGCTTTGAACACCTCATACTTAGTGCAATATGTGTAATTTAATAATCAATCTGTAGCTCTTGTAGCCTCTTTGCTGCTCAATCGAGCTAAGTCTTGATAAATTTGCATTGTACTCTTTACTGTCAATATGTAGATTAAATCATCTTACTCATATTAAAGGAGGAGTAGGCTTTGAACATTTGATACTAGGTATAAGTTAAATGAATGCTCATGAACTAGACTCTTATATTAACCTGCTCTAATTCTTTATGCAAATAAGACTTTTTATAAATATATAACATCTGTTTATCTTGTATTCTTGTTTAATTTAAAATTGATAGAATAAAATAACAACCTCCCTCAAATCGAACAACTAAGCTTCTTTGGGAAAAAAAAGAAAAATAAAGTTAAATCTAAGCACTGAAGCATACACTTAGCACCTTTAGGTTTTTTTTTTTATCTATCTATAGCCTTCTCATTACTTCTGCATATGACACTAAACTATGACATTATGACTAAAAGACCTCTAATGCACAATCAATGAATTTCAACGCGAGTTTAAGATGCTTATAAGAGACTGCTTAGAAATAACAGCTAAGCTCAGAAGCATAGATATTAGTAGCAAACTCAAGTGTTAGCTCAAGCATGTCAATCTCTCTCATTAAATCTTGCTAGCACAACTTGCAAAAGTATAATAACAAGATCAAGAGGTGGCCAGACTAAAAAGAGGGGCTGATGAGAGTATGAACTGCTCTAAAGTAATTAAGAGGCCAGATGCTCCTCTACCTATTGTATTCACTTCAAAAATACTATTAAAGACTGATAATACTAGAATAATGTAGTACTTTAAACAGCAGCTATATATGCTTAGTAGTAAAATTTAAATGTAGTTTTAATAGCCTTTATTCTAATGCCCATATATTTTGATTAAATAATTTTGATATAGTTTTTCAGATGCTTTATTTTTTGACTTGTATATATTTGGTCACATAATTTTAATTTTTTAATTTTTTAATTTTAATTTTTTAATTTTTTTTATCTATTTGATCACATAATTTGTATATTATTTTTTAATATTTTTTTATATGTTTTTTCATATGTTTTTCTATATGATTTTTTATATATTTGTTTATTTTAAATAAAACTAAAATCTTTATATAGCAGTTAGTTAAACCTAACAGATAATTTGACTTAGATGAGTATACATTTACTCTAGCTTAATATGATAAATAGTATAATTAAAATAAAAATATGTTTAATCTCAGTATAAATCTAAAAGCTCAGATATCATAGGAGATTATATTAAAGTTTAATATATCATTGATGACATTGTAATCAAACATAATAAAATTGTGTCTTGTCTATTCTTCTAACATGAAAGCCCTTGATAAAGACATTTATAAGTTGAAATCAAAATGAAAATCGATATAATAGTAGTTGAGATACTGTTGTTTTTATATCAAAAGTTAAAAATAGGTCATCAAGTGATGACCTTGGTTTTTTCCGATGAAGGTATCATCTAAAAGCTACTGATGAGCAGATGATGAATCATACAGAAATCCTTATATAGTATGAGCCTATATCAATAGATCATAAAGGGAAAAGATAAGAACTTTGTTCTTAAAAATAATGCTTATCTATATAGTGCTTCTATATCTTTATTATATTATATAAGGTTAAAATGCTTCATATATCTTTCTTTATGTCTTATTTTTCCTTATTTTTAGTAAATATTACTCTGATACTGATATTAAAAAATATATCAATACATTCATTTGACTTTATATGAGATTTGTCTATAACTTTTTTAAAAGATGTTACATTTTGATCACTCTTTGTATTTAACATACCTTTTTAAGAGCATAATAATTTAACTATACCTACATAAGAGTGCTGTATAAAGAGTAAATTTAAACATACTACAATTTTTAGAATGTTATTCAATTGCAAGACTATATTGTTGTAAGGGCACCGCCGATGGTGCAGCGTAACCTCATGAGATCACACACAGCAAACGAGTCACAAGCGTGAATAACAGAGCGTAGAGAATACAAGAAGTAGAACAGGGGAACAGAAGAAAGTAGATCAATAAAAGATGAGGCATGTTCATCTCTTTTATAAGATGCAGCGCTGTGGTGGAATCCAAAAATGATCCAGGAGCCCTGTGCCCATATGTCTGAAGGTGAATGTCGACTGCTCTGGACTTTTTGGGCATGAGATGAGTAGAGTACGATCAGAGGCAAATGAGATGGAAGTAGTTGTTGTTCTCGATAGAGAAGTCATTGTGGATTGGATCAGTCATAAGCGACAGGCAGGCTTACACTCTTTCCCTCCTAGAAAAATCCCATCAGTGACAGCGTCGTCATTTGGTGCCAAGAGCTGGTATCATCGAGTTCGTAGACCCAGGGTGGTTACCAGGTAGTGCAATCCAAGCGTCGAGTGCAGCACAATCATCTAACTCGGAACCGGCAATCCAACAGCTATCTTCATTTCCCCAACCTTTCCACTGAACGAAGTATTGCACTCCATGGCCACATCATCATTAGTCGATGATGCAATCGATTTCCCATTTATCGAAGCCATTGGGGGAAACAATTAGTCCAGGGTGCACGAGGCAATGGGAAGGGAATGCGATATCATTGTTTTCATAGAAAGGCCATAATTGGGAAACATGGAAAGTGGAGAACAAGGTAGATGAAGACGGGAGAGAGAGCTCATACGTACTAGTTTCAGAGAAGGCCCAGATAATTTTGTAGGGGCCGTTGAAGTGAGGCATGAATTTAGTGACCTATTTCCTATCGTGAGAAGTGTAGTCACAATGACGATGAAAGGTGGACAAAAGAACGTAGTCACCGACTTGGTGATCTGGTTCAGTATTATAGTGTCAGTTTGCGGTGTGGGCTTGAGATAATTTGCTAGTGAGTAGATTGTCTTTAGCCTCAGATTCGAGTTCGAGAATATGTGAGATGAAGTTCAATGCTGAGGTGCCAGGTTTAGAGTGAGATGGAGTCTGGGAAGGAATGAGGGGTGGAATTAGATGAGGGCTACAGCTCATGCAGATTTAGAAGGGGGACAAGCCAATAGATGCATTGACAGTATTCATCATGTGAAAATGTACCAAAGGGAGGGCCTTAACCCATCCTTTCTGTTGGCGATCGACATGGAAATGCAAACTCTGATTGACAGTTTTATTTGTCTGCTCACTAGAATCATCAGTTTCTGGGTAAAAAGAGGTAGACATTTTGAGAAAGACACTGCAAAGCTTAGTGAAAGATTTCCAAAAGGATGAAACAAAGAGCTTATTGTGATCGGAAATGATTTCCAGGGGGAGACCATTATCGCAGTACCAATGTTCAAAGAAGAGTGCAGTGAACTTCTCAGCAGTGATGTCAGTGTAACACAGAATAAGTCAGATGTCAGCACTGAGACAGTCGGTGAATGACACAATGCAATTGAAACCTTTTTTGTCCAGGAGTGGACCGATAAGATCGATGGTGACAGAGTCACCACACGCATCAGGGGCTGGCAAAGGGTGTAGAGAACCATTCAGGTGAGAAGTCAGCGATTTATTGTGTTAGCAATCATTACAGGATGGCACGTAACCCTGCTCGAGGTCGCGTCACATATTGGGCCAATTGTAGGCAGAACGAAGGCTAGCGTAGGATTTATTGGAACCAAAATGGCCGAGCAAATCATGTGCAAGACGGAATAACTGCTCTCGCAATGAGTTGACATGAGGAATGATGAGATGACCACCAATGTATAAAAAGTCCTCAGAGAAGGTAACACTGAGGATGCTATTGAGATTCTGTTTCAACTTGAGACACTAAGGGTCTATCTTATACCCCTCACGGATAGCCGTTAGGATGTCAGGATCAGAAGAGATAGAAGGAATAGAGGAAACCTAGGCTGTGGGAGGTGGCGAGAATTCAGCAAGATTAAGCAATTCACTGGATAAGGAGATAGCAGTGGTAAGTGCCGAAGGTGCCCCATTGTAGTGTTCCCCATTAGGAAACAAACAGGAAAGAGCATCTGCAACTGTGTTGTCAGGGCCTGGTACATATTTGATTGTAAAATCATACGAAGCAAGGAAATCTTGCCATCACATTTGATGATGAGAGAGATCACGTTGGTGCTGAAAGCTCTCTAGGGTATGATGATCAGTGCGTACGATGAAGGGCATACTGAGAAGATCGCAACACCACTTCTGGAGTGCACGTACGATTGCGAGAAGTTCTTTCTCATGAACAAGGTAGTTAAGTGTCGCTCCACTCAACTGGCAGCTGTCAAATGCGATAGGCCAGGCTGTTTCCCATGTTGGTCTGTATAACAGAATGGCACCCATATGCCAGTCACTGGCATCACATGTGATAAATATTTTGTTATCACCCAGGTGTTCATGGTCGATGGTCGTGAGACATTCACGACTGACGATGAGAGCCTTGATCGAATCAAATGCTTATTGATAAGTGTCTGTCCAGCCAGGCCATGATTTTTCAGCCTCCAAGGTAGTAAGAGGCATCAAAAGTTGAGTGTGTTCAGCGAGTTGTGGCAGAAAAGCTGAGATGTAATGCACGAGACTGAGAAAGGCACAGACATTGATAACGTGTCGAGGGATAGGCTAGTCCAAGATCTATGAAACCTTCTTTTTATCGGCCTCGATCCCTCGAGTGGAAATCATATGGCCAAAAAAAGTCGACATCATCGAAAAAAAGAGCTGTTTTCTTAGAGGAGCAGAAGAGGTTGGCATCATGTAATGCTTGCAGGATGAGGGTGCCATTTTTAATATGTTCGGCAATGTCCTAGAACCAAATAATAATATCATCTAAATAGACATGACAGATTTTACCAATGTATTTGCGTAGTGCAGCACACATGCGATGTTGATAAGTGGCAGGAGTGTTACGACCACCCATTGGCATAATGGTCCATTTATAGAGACCAAAGGCGTAGTAATGGCCGTGAGGTGGATATCATCAAGGTGGACCCGAGTTTGGAAGAAGGAGTTAGTCATATTCATCTTACCCCAAATCTTGCCCTTCGTGCAATCAGCGAGAATGTCATCGATGCACAGGAGTGGATAGTTGTTAGGTACAGTGTTGGAATTGATGACACGGTAATCATTAACCCAGTGAGGCAGGACTGTGGGATCAGCTTTAGAAATAATGAAAGAGAGAGAGCAATATTCACTGGAAGAAGGACGGATACATCTAGCAGCAAGATGTTGATTGAGCAGGATGCTCCAGGCTTCACGATACTTACACGGACAGTTGTAAGAGTGCCACGCGATGGTCATATTAGGATCCTTGAGCTTGATTCGATAATAAATGTCTATAGGCAGTTCTACGGTGGGCAGGATATCTGCAGAAAAATAGTCAGCAAACTTTTGGCACATCTGCCTATTCAACTCAGTGAGTTGATCGATATGCATGAGTTGCTGTATCCTGGTATCGAGGATATCAATAGATGCCACATGATTAGTGATGATAGGAGCACAGTGATTGACATCAGCTTTTTGACTCAAAAGTCACACAGAGAGCTTGTCAAATATGAGCTTACGATCCTATCGAATTTGCCTGCGTGTGGCCATAGGACCAAGTTTAAGGGGTGAGATGGAGATAGCGGGAGGGTGCATGTGGTCATAACTGCAAGTTTTGTCAATGCACGATGAAGAATCCATATCAATGACAATATAATTTTGCTTCAGAAATGGATCTGCGAGAATTAAAAGTAGACAGAGAGAATCAGGTGCGATAAGAGCGTGGACAGAACATGTAAAATACAAACAGTCATGAGAGGACAGACAAACTTTGACCTAATGGGTCGTGATCACGGACGGACGAGGAGAAGAAGGAACAGGAACAGAGAAATTATGTAGAGAAGAAGAAATATTTGGAGCAGAAGGAGAGAAGGAATTGTTGAATGCAAGCCCAAGAGGTATAGGCTGCAATAACATGTGTTGGTGAAGTCCCAGTGAATGTAAAAGGGATTCACAAATTAAAATGAACTGCGAGCCGATGTCAATTAGACCCTCAGTGTGAATAGAGAGAGAAGAGGGACTGTTGATCTGGCAATGCCAGACCAGGGAAGAAGTAATAAAAGGAGAGTCATCAGGAGCAGAAAACAAAGAGGGGACAGATGCAATAAGAAGAGGACAGATGCACTCATCGGACTCAGTTCCATTGCCTAAAACTCCAGATGTGCTATCCTCAATCACGGGGAGGATGGCTGCGACGTGGCCCCGTGAAGTTGCGGATGTAGTTTGGCCACATTTGGTGGTGTCAGTGGTGGCATAGGTGAGGGGTTTATATGTAAAGGCATTTGGAAAATCCTCATCGCAAGTTTTGGAGGTGTGTCTAGTAAAAAATTGACGGCATTTAAAACATCTGTTGTACTCTTGTAAAAGTGATCGTTTCTCATCAGACAAGCAGGGAACATGGCCTATCTTAGTGCTCGAGATGAGGTGCAGTCGAGAAAGTACTGAAGTGGAAAGGTTCGATCCTCGCTGTGGAAGATGAGGGAGGGAGGTGTTGAGGTTAGAGAGAGAGAAGGCTGNNTNNNNTNTTTTTTCGTCAAGTCGAGAGACACGCTCAATCCAAGTGCATAGATCAAGTTCGATATCGAGGGGGGNCTGGACATTCTGAACCTCCTAGAGGAGGTCGGGATGGAGTCCACCCTCGATAGTACATCAGAGGGACTTATCATCAAAGTAATACGAGGTTTCTTGCAGTCCACTGTTAGCATGGGCCAGCTGTTGATACCATTCATCAAAAAGTGTTGAAATGGGCTGGGTGGACTTGGCAATCTTGTTGAAAAGATTGAGGTCCCAATCGGTCGACAGCCAACGCTGTCAAATTTCAAGGTACAAGGCATAGAAGGTGAGGTCTTCGAGGTGATCACGCTCGTTGTCAATCTAAACGATGATCTGAGGGTCCTCGAAACATATGAGAATGCGGGCTGCTTGCTCTTCTTCAGCAACGTGTTTGGCGATAAAGAACGCATAGCAATACATTTTCCATTTGATGAGCATGAAGGGGGAAAGGGAACCTTCAGAGATGATTGGCAGGTGGCTACCATTAGAGGTGCAGGTAGCATTCTTTGAGGTAGCAGGCATAAGGTGAGGTAGAATATAGGAATCATCTGAGGAGAAAGAGAGATCGGTATTGGTTGAGTCTAGTGGGGGCGAGGTGGGGATATTCTCAGATCGTTCAAGTACAGGTGAATTAAGAGCAGATGAAAGGAGGGACAAGAGAGAAGAGGTGATCAAATCAGTGTTAGTAGTGATCAAAATTGAGAGGTTGTTGGTCAATGCAGTACAGAATAGTGTTCATTCCCTTATGCAATTGCTAGCGCACCAGGAGGTGGTAGAGCGAGTATTATGGACATTTGACAAGGTGGGCAGTGATTACAGTGAGACACTGTGATGACATTAAAAAAAATATGTAAGGGCACTGCCAGTGGCGTGGCATAACCTCATGAGATTACACACAGCAAACGAGTCATGAGCATGAATAATAGAGCGTAGAGAATACAAGAAGTAGAACGGAGAAACAGGAGAAAGTAGATCGATAAAAGACGAGGCATGTCCATCTCTTTTATAAGATGCAGCACTGTGGTAGAATCCGAAAACAATCCAAGAGCCCTGCACTTATATGTCTGAAGGTGAATGTCGACTGCTCTAGACTTTCTGGGTGTGAGACGAGTAGGGTATGATCAGAGGCAAATAGAATAGAAGTAGTTGTTGTTCTCAATAGGGAAGTCATTGTAGATTAGATCAGTCATAAGCGGCAGGCAGGCTTACAATTGTGATCTATAGTAAGTATAAGCCCATCCTCACCTTCAACGTCACTGCCCAGATTTGAGAGCCTTTCTTTACTGCCCTCGGTCTCTCCATTTGTACTAAAGTTACCCCATCTATCAAGAAAGCTGTTGAATTCTTCATCTCAAACCCCCACAACCCTAGCAAGATCTACCTCATTATAGCTAAACATATCATCTTCTAGCTTGATAAGGGATCTAATGAGCTCAAGTAGCACTGCAACTCTAGCTAGCCCTACAGAAATGTCTTGCTATTTGACAACACTACTATTGAAAAGCATATCACAGCTATTGAGTCTGAGATCAGTGGCAAGCATATTATCATGAGTAGCTTGAGCACTGGGTTGGAGAATGCTAAGCAGATAGATGAGGAGAACACTGAAGTAGAATAAAATCAAGTCTTGCTCTAGTTAGAGAAAGTGAAAAAGATGATCAGAGCCTTCAAAAAGTTCTACATAGACATCTTTAAAGGTTAAAAGAAGTGAGAGAACTATATCAGAGAGAAAGAGTTTATAGAGGATTGTGCAGTGATTAAAATTAATAGTTTCAAAGTTGACTTGACTAATTTCATTAGAAATGTTATCGACTTCAGCACCACTATCCCTATTAGCGAGTTCATGGCCTGAATGTTTCCTTACTCTGTTAATCCATCTTCATTTAAGTATCCAGAAAATTGTCTCCTTAATTTCTTCAGCACTATCTCAGATGGAAAGATATGGAAGCCCAGCCCAAAGACCCTCAACTACAACAATGACCTATGTATTATGATCATCAAGCATGACAATATCTCTGACCTCACCGTCGGATGCCTTAACACTATACGTTCATTCACTAGGGTATACTTCAAAGGCTAGCTTAGTTAGTTATCAAAGAAGGTTGTCATCTTACCTCACAACTTCAAGTTGGGTGCCTTCTTTAGGCCTAGCGACTCTGACTCAGCTATCATTGATGGCAAGAGCAAGCTTGCTGGCTTGCTCATTGGTGATGCTAGAGTCATTAAAGTGTCTGACTGCACCTACCTTACCTCCATTGACTTCCTCCTCAAGTGCATGTTGGAGTACAGTCTCAAAGCTAACCTCTACCCCTCTCTGGGATAGTTGCATTAGGATAGTTATCTTGAGATAGTTATCATAAGATAATTATATTAGGCTTCTTTTATGCTATGATATTAACCTCTTGTCTCCTTCTCTTACTTGATCGCTTATGATGTACTTTTATATAATATGTTATTGTGAAATGACATTGTTACTTTATGTATTTTTACTTAAGCCCCTTCTTTTGTTCATGTGATTGCTCATCTTCTTGAAAAATATTAAAAGGCAACAGTTGAAGCGAAATGAAAGATTAATAGTTAATCTTGCAAACAAAAAAGTATTGTTGTCAACAGTATGAATGCAAATGACACTAGAAAAGGAATCATTTACAAAAAGCTAATTTCTCACAGATAGGAGCAAAATTCTACATAAGCCTTTGCAGCTTATTATAATTCTAATATAAGATGCATTCACGTGCAACATCTTTGAGCTTATTATATGTATAATAATATTATAAAAGAGGTAGATATTAAGAATATTAAGATAAGAACAACAATGACCAAAAAGTTTAAATGATATATTACTATTAAATAATAGAGCTGAAGGAAATTGTATTAATTATTTATATTTAAATAATTATTAGTCAGTTTGAATTAAGTAATTA
>SGPL01000159.1:0-60481 GCA_004802705.1 Bondarzewia mesenterica
CATATAAGTTTAAAGTAACACAGTGAGGGGAGACTTATCTCCGATGTGGTTAGCTGGGTGGGGTTGGGGGGAGCTCCTCGGACAAGTTTAGTATATCTGGCGCTGTGGTTACTCGTTCCAGCAAGGCACCCTCCAACGCTGCGGGATCCACACGCCGCCGCTGCGCCCATGGTCCGGAAAGGGCACTGCAGGGGCACCGACCGTAGACGGCTTGGACCAGATGGATAGGACCGGTGACACAGTGCGCTGTGGCGTCCTGTTTCGTCTGTCGTCGTCGTCGCTTCATATGTATATTCATTAATGGTAAGTTCGTTGCACGTTGCATGATCTGCGCACGATGCTTGCAACGTCCGCGCGAGACGCGGTAGTACATAAAGCACTTAGCACAAGTAAGTTTATCCACCCCCCCGAATCGAGAAATCGGCACAGATTTTTCGATCATGCGTGCATGGGTTCCCAATGATCTGGTCTGGGTAATCATAAAGTTCGCGCTAGGCGTCCTTTGGTTAGTTTCTCCCGACCTCTTTTTTTTTTGTGGCGGTCATTCGTCCTGTATCGAATGAAGTGCGGGCGTTCGTCCCTTTTTCCTTGAAGGGACTTTCCAGCGGCGAGCGCGATCCGACGCGCGCGAGGAGTACCCTTCGAGTGACTGAGTCGTTCGTGCTTGAGCAGTATGGCAGTCGTGTTGAGCTATATATCTTTACCTGTAAGTTCGCTCTAAGTCATTTTCAAGAGCAAACAATACGTCTGTATGATCTCTTGTCTGCATGTGTTCGGAGGTGAGCACCAGCCATGTGCATGATGCATCAGCAATGTGGTAAAACATTTGAGCTGTCACTAGCCTGTCATGCCGATTGTCGTCGAGGTCTTCGGGATTTCGTCGAACTCGTCCGTGTGTGTCCTCGCCAGGCAATCAAAATACAAAACCTATTAGTATGATTGACCCGAGGCCGAGGCGATCCGTGTGGTGCTCGAGCTCGGTTAAGCACTTTTTTTTTTCTTTCGATAGCGCACGCTGGAGGGTTTTACTGAGTGCAGTGCCGGGGCTGTGTTGAATTCAGTGGAAGCAGTACGTGCTCTGGTTATCGACTGCCGACTTTCCATTCCTGTCATGATCGATATCATAATGGCTCCATCTCGCCATCAAGAACGTCGAAATCCCCACTCCTTCTGAAAATTTCTTGTCCATTTATTTAACATGGCAGGTTACAGTATCTCGGTAACGGTCCCCGTGCTGGGAGCGTATTCTGTGTTGGGAGCGTTGATTCGCAGGCTGAAGTCGATTCGTCGGACCCGCCATCGGGCCTCCCACTTCGAATTCTTCCCCCTTTGCCCGATATCATTGGCCATGGGCCGGCTGATGGTATGATGCGAACGAACGATGAAGCTTGAAGCTTGGCTTGAACGTTTCAACCCTGAGAAGAGTTCGTCGGGGAGCAGAAGCCGTGGAAGCTGGCACGTACGGCGTGCAGCCATTAGTTTAGCTTTTCGACGCCGCAGGGAAAGGCACGTACTTATTATTGTAGTCCGACCCTTCCCTGATTCTCGCACGCGATGAAGTTGGGCCCGCATCAAGCATTTACTTACTTGGGCCCAGTCTCCATGGACACCACACCTGTGTATGGATATATAATGATGGTAATACAGATCTGTGTTTCGTATTCGACAAGCTATCACTCACACACACATGACTTGCTTCGCAGTGGGGGGGCATTAGTGCTCCTGCCCGAACGCTTGCGCTTTGATCCGTGGTGCCGTCGAACCTTCGGGGGCAGACCTGCCATCATCCCATCGTCCCTCAGATTACTAGGGATGGGACCAATTGAATGAACCATATGCGTGCATCTGCATCTGTATTGCGAATCCCTGAATGCTCCCGAGAGAGAGAGAGTCGCAACGCCGCGGACAACCGGCGGCGTCCGATCCTCAGTTTTCATTTTGTCCCCTCCGTTCCGTGTCTGTATTGCGGCGCCGGCGATTTCTTTGGCCGCCATCGCGGTCGACGGTGATATGCCAGCCCAAAACCTCCTCGAGGTACAGCACGTATGAAGGGTCTGACAGACTCGTTCCTCAAACGGCGTAGTCATGTCTTTCCCTCGACTTGCGGCAGCTTTTATTTTATTTTACATGGATGCGGCTATCTGCGCGCCGGTTACTTGTTATTATTTATTTTCAGTTTGTCATTTCCAATTTTGTGAGATCCATGGGTTCTTTACTCACATGATGGCAGAGGAAGGAGCGCTGGAGAAGAGCCAGGCCCACATGCAGGGGCAATTGCCTACATAGATGAAGGGGGATGCCTTCTCGTAAAGCTTTGGTTGGCTTTGGTTCCATATTCCGGACACTCATTCAATTGCCTTGCTATCTGTTAAGAAACAGGAACCGCATCTTGATTCTTCCCTTTATCGATGAATAAACATTCCACAACTTTGTCAATTTGAGCTTTGCTCACCTCTGCCTTCTAATCCAGAACTACTCTCTTCTGGATGAGGTCAGCAACGGAGACTACATACCTCTGCGTGAGCGTTTGGAGATAGGATGATAGTTTGGAATCAAATTGAGCTCGATTCAAAGTATCTGCCGTGACGTGGTGGACGAGGTGCTCGACAAACGCACCCCGAATCATGATGTCTGTCCACCGGCCGCTCTGGCCGCATCTCTGAAAATGTTCAACCTCGAATCCTGATTCGACGGCACGGCATGATAATCGCGTCTGTCCTGTGCTCGCATATGATGAATGCCACGAGGCGTTCGCGGTAAAACCTCTGCTGCATTTCCCATCCCCTCAAAGTGCAATCGTACGTACACAAATGACGGCTCGCAATAGTGGAATAAGGACCCCACCAGTGCTTCTCCTACTAAATCCGATATGTATATCGTGGAGAAGCCGCGTTGTCCACAAATCCAGGGCCACAAGGGACCGACGTGGGTGCATTTGCGCTGTTGACGTGCCTTTGCATGACATTGCGAGCAAACCGTCCTGCCTGTCTCAGGGCGCGTGAAGGTACGGGCGAATGACCAGTGACTTGAATCGACAGAGGGGGGGAATGGAGTGGAATGGGGCATTCGTGTTCAAACTTGCCTGACAGGTAGATACGCGCTAGGCGCACCAGGTCCGCCGGGAAGACAAGAGTGAGCAGATCTTCGCAGGACCAACCAAGATTCAATAAGACGACCGGATCTGGAGCTAATCATAACTGCTGGACAGCTGTCGGCGCACGGAAGGCCTGCGGCTGGTCGTGACGGCACCTAGTGCGTCCCGGTGACCAGACGGACGACAGATGTAGCAAGCCCCTGCAAACCCTCTTTCTGGTCGGACTAGGCCTGTTAACGTCATTTGGGCACGAACCCATGTATGGCTCGCTCGACGCCCATGCCGTGGGGCGCAAGGACCAAGATCCAAAAATTCAACCGCGCCCAAGTCTAATTTGCAGCCCCGCACCTATACTTGGGAGCGTATATGAGTCTGGGAAATTGAGGCGGGTGCTTCGGTAACGAAATCGGAGTGATCATGATGTGCACTCACAAATTACCTGGTAGCACGAGGACCCTCAATACACGTGGGACGTCCGCGGCAGCCGACCCAACTCATGCAGATTGGGCAAAATTAGAGAAGCAGCATGCCGGCCGTACAGCCCGAGCAAGTCGTCTCCGCTATCGGCGCTGATATATGTGCCCAAGAGGGTGCACAGACCAAAGTGCACAGGACAATGCGAGACCTACCACTTATTAAGTTATTAATTACCCCTATACGCCCAGCGCCAATGGAGGGCAGTGCATGTGAATCCAGCTGCTGTATGCGGGAAAAATGCGGTAGTGACAGCACCTTAGCAGGGTCGGAGGGAACATGATTGGAAGGCAAATATAGTTATGTTAGAACTTAGAAGAGTGTCAATGCGAGGGGTGGAACAGTCCAAAGACCGACCAAAATGTAATATTCAAGTCTTCCGTTCCAAGGGCAGAATAAATACTAAGATCGATCTTCAACGGCGAGATACTACACATGAGAGAACGACTGGCGATCGACACGGAAATATGGAGGAATATGTTGGGATGATGTGCTCGTTGGAACACTGCTGGCTTCATCCAACGTCCAATACTTCTGGCAATGGCCAAGGGGATGGGAAGGAAGAGACAACGTGGATCCATTTTCTGAGACTGGGGCGACTCACCTGTGGGAAGGTGTTGTGGCGCGGGGCGGCGAGATCTGTTTCCTGCCACGGACGGCCCTCGGACGGCCAAAGAAAACCGCAACATCGTGTCGACAACACCTCCCTCTTGAGAGAGGGTCTCCTCGCAGCCTCGCTCTACTCGATTTATAGCACCAGTTATGTTACGTTTTCTTCTTCTTCTTCTTGTCTCTCTTTCCGTTATTCGATCAGCCAACGCGGAGCCAATTGTTGCTCCATTTGACGACTGTTTTACTGGCAACAACACCCAGAAACTCAATGTCTCCACCGTCTATGCTCAGATAACAGAAACAGAGTCACTGGGAAGGCATCTGAACCTGACAATACTCGGAGAATCAGGTCAGGAGATCGTAGGATTTGCAAATGGCAGTAATGACTTGGGTATGAGAATCTTTTCCATGATGCGTCATACACTCACCCAAAACATGTCTAGCTACCCTGTTCTCCTCGACGGAGATGCTCACTTTCAGCATTTCGAATAACAATTCTTATTTCTGTTCTACCTTGCGCCCATCATCGCCACTGCCATCACTCAACAACTTGACGAGCACATATTGTCCCATTTCTTCCGGCGCCTTCGCGTTTTCGTCCTATGTCCCACTAGGCAGCTCTCGTGAATTGGCCACTCTCCAAACCCGTTTGCGGGCAGTCGATCCATTCACCAATGAAATCCTCTGCGTCGATATCCCCATCACGCCTCTTCGACCAGGTGCCATGGGTTCTGTCTATGGTCACGCGATTGTTATATTCTGGTTCTCCATCGCCCTCACCATTGCCTATTGGGTTATCGTTGGCATCGCAAGGATAGCTACGGCATGGGGTAGGCGGGCTGGTTGGTCAGGTCGAGGGTGTTTGTCGGGTTTGGAGAATGCTGGGTTCGTGCTTGCCAGTGCTATCAGCGGCGAAGGTTTGGCAAAGTCACCCGCACTCCTTCGGTTCGGTAAGTAGGACAGTATTCTGTGGCGTACTTTCGATCAACCCTTATGCCGTAGCTACGCCCTCGATGCGTGATATCTTTTTCCACACTCAATGGTGCGCGGCTCTGGCCATGGTGGCTGTTGATTGGCCAAGCTTCATCTGTGAGCTTCAGCAAAACGTTCCTATCTCTGACGTAGCTCACAAGTGTACAGACCCTCTGCTTTCCCAAACGGCGTGGTCCACTTTATCATACAGTGAGTCCTCACCATCACATACCGTGCTATGCTAATCTTCTTCAAGATATCACTTTATCTCAGGGTTCAGATGGCTCACAGGATCACTGGAATCCGGTCTTTACTCCCTCGTTTCAGCCCCCTTCGGACTTTGCAGATCAACTTACTGATCAGAATTCGCCATTGTTCATCAACACAACTGTTTCCAACACTTTGTTTTCACTGCCCACTGATGCAAGCCCTGGCCTGTCGTCTTTCGCGTATTCCGTTGGCTTACGTCCTCGGGATATCTACGGCATCTGCATGGTCCTATTTCTCTCGATCATCGCCGGAACAATCGTGCTGAGCCTGCTGGTATGGGGGATTGATTGGCTGGCTTCTTCCCTGCACAGGAAGTTTAATCGCGACAGGCAAGGTGCTGGTTACGGGGCTCGAAGCCCCAGATATTCATCAGCGAGCAAAGACATGCTGGAGGGCATGGCCTCGATGCAGGGTGTCGAAGAAGATCGCTCTCTCAACTCCCATTTTCTGTTCCGCGCAACATCCCGATTTCCCGCATCATCCCGCAAATACTGGTGGAAGTTGCGTCCCGATTTTAGCTCCTTCCACTTCAGTATTCTTCATGGAAACCTCACCCGAGTCATCATGCTCTTTCATCTACCCGTCACAATATTTTCATGCTATCAGATGACACTAGGGCGATCTAATGCGTCTTTGGTGTCCATCATTTTGGCTGCGCTATCCTTTGCCGCCTTTTCTATTCTGATTCCGTCACTCCTTATCTTGCGGCTATTCATGACGCCTACCAGCAAACTTTACGATGAAACTTGGACCCTTTTGTCCCTCGGCCCCCTCTACAATCACTATCGGCAAGGCTCCCAGCTGTTTGCCTGCCTTTTCTTCGCCACCAGTCTAGCCTTCGGTGTAACCATCGGATGTGGTCAGAAGAGCGGAACTGCCCAAGCAATCATCATTCTGGTGATCGAAGTGGTATCCGCACTGATCACTAGTATCTGGCTGCCTTGGGGTCATGGAGCCAGCATGGGTCTCATCAGTTTTCTATTCTGCGTGGCTAGGATTGTCATTGCGGTGTTGCTGGTCATCTTGACGCCGACGGTGAGTGTTTACTCCTGATAGTATCATCCCCATGCAGACTTACGTTTGGATTGTATCAGGTTTCAATTGGGGACCAAGCCGGCCAATGGGTTGCATATGCCATCTTATTCATCTTAGCCCTGGTGTATTTGGCGTTCCTGCTTATGTTCCTATGCAAAATCATCGAGGCGCTCGTTCGTATATTTGGCGGCGTAGGCTTTGACCACAGTCGGCATGCCGTCGATGCTGGCCTCCTCGGCGCCTGCAGCCTTGTTGGATGCTGTGGACCTCGTAAGCGTCACCCTCGCAAGCATCGCTACAAATCTTCCGACTTGCCGCAGAGCGTGTCCCAGGCAACTTTTGCCAATTCTGCTATTCGCAAAGATGCAACTCCTACACCTTCGGGACCACCTTCCGTTCTCCGTCCCGAGCATGCTCTTCGGCCATACCGGGAGGACACTGATGATGAAAATGGTTACATCATGGGAGCTTGGCAACCCTTCCCTCGCCCGGGCTACAACGCAGTCGGTGAACAGGTTACGACGCCCCCACTGGAGCCTCCCAAATCCGGATTCTCACGTGTCGGAGGCGGTCGTGCACACTTCGAATCGCCGTACGCTATCGCTTCTGGTTCAACACTGACCTTCCCTTCCATCGAGCGCAATACGACACCTCGCCGTGACTCTTTCGACTCTACTCCTTCTATCGTTCCCCCAAAGAACTCAGCAGAGAGACCATCCTACAACAACAACCTTCCTCCAGGGGCTATGGCTCCTCATATTCGCAGAAAATCCCAATCTGCTGTCATCGAGAACACTCCTGTTATTTCCGGGATGCCGGCTTCAAGGCTTCAAGGCACACAAAGTCCTTCCCGCCGTCAGTCAATTCATCCTGAGGTCGTCAGCCCCGCCATGGACGACGATGCTTCCGAAGTCAACCAACCGAAAAAGAAGCATTGGTATCAGCGGCGCAAGCCGCGGCGCCACAGCGAGGGGGACAACTCGCGACCGTCTGGCGAAACCGCCGCACCTGCCCCGGAAGGCGGAAGCTCCTTTGTCGTGGTCCGGAACCGCCGAGCGTCACAGCCATTGGCTTCGAGTTCCAAAGATGTAGCTGTTGAGGCTGATGGACCTCCGAAGACGTTCGTAGTCATCAGAGGAAAGGACAATCCGAGTGCATGATTTCTCTCTCTTTTTTCTCGTCTCCCATCTACATACACACGATCAACAGTTTTGGATCAGCTGGTATTTCTCTCTCGTCTCACGTCCGTCGTGTCTCTGTCATTTGCTTTGCCGCTGTTAGAGCGCGGAAACTTTCATGGCATTGTTTCAGTTTATCTAAAGTTTCCTTTTTCTCTTCTGATGTGGGACACTTGTGGACTGTGTTACTTACTCATCTCAATGCTCTCCATGTGTGAAATGCTACTAGCACAGATATCGATTGTACAGTGTATTCATAAAATTAAATAATGCATCTCAGGTTTCATCCGCACTTTGTGTCTTGCCTTGCAAGCCACCGACCCAGAAAATCCTCCAGTCTTCCAGTCCCTGTCGTTGCCACCCATAGATCCCTTCTTCTGCCTGCATCCTTGCTATGATCTCATCCGTGTCCATGCTGTTGAAAGATGACATCGACACGCCGCTCCTCGTCGAGTAGGAGCGACTGAGAGGAGCGTCATATGGCCGGTGCCAGTGGCCCCCGCTGCACAGGAACCCGGTGTCGCCGCCAAAGTCGGTCTGACAGCGGACGGGCTCCTCCTCGCGCCCCTTCTGCTTCACATCGTCGACAAAAGACAACGACGTCTCCTGTACCTCCAGCCCGTCCTCGCCAAACGCGACCAGCTGCAAAACCGGCTGCTGATCTCGGCTGTTCGGGTGGACGACCTTGGGGGCGACATGCGTCGGGCGGGATTGCCAGGTTAGTATCTTCAGTGGAGGGCACGCTTGGATGTTGGCGGGAAGGGGGCAAGGCAAAATGTGGGTTTGTTTTCCCCGCGTCAGGACGTACACGCTCTGGGAGACGTCGTACCGGTGCACGCTCACTGGCAAATCGCATTTTGCCGGGAGGATCCAGTGCCCCTTGCTCTCCTTTGTGAACCCAAAACCGTCGTACGACGCGCGGGAGCGTCGATTTGACAGAGATCCCGAGGCTGTTATCGGTGACAGTGTATCTCGGGAGAAGTAGCCTTCGTCGGCCAGCTCGACTTCGCCTACGGCCGAATCGGCAATGCGGATGAGTCCGGCCTTCTTCTCGAAGAGGACAAAGAGTGATAGATGGTTTCCATAGACAGTGTTCTTCATCACCATGGAGGTGTGTCGATGTCGTGAATGCGGAGTCGACGATAATCGCACATGGCCGCCGTGAGCCTGCATAAGTCTCGAAGAGGAAGCGGTTGCATCTGACGGACTGCGGGACATTGGATCCTGCACATTCTGTTGCACAAAGGTGATTTCTCGTGGCGTCGTAGGAGTATAGAAATCCTGGATATCAAGAAGTCAACAAATCATCACGAGGCTAGAGACTCGTTTAATGAGCTCACCTTCACAAATCGAAAGGCTCGCTCGCCCTTGGGCGACTCGTAAAGGAGAATGTTGGATTTCGTGGCTACAGCCAGCAACGCAGAACCTCGGACCTGCCGACTGTCACGTAAAAGAGCATAAGACAAAACAGAATAATTAACGAGACGAGAGCCCGCCGAAGCGAGAGGAACATAGTCTGTCGCCCAACGCAAAGGAAGATCGTCGACGACGTCCCAGGAATCAGTTGAGCTATTGCGCTCCGGTGGCAGCGGGAGTTTTTTGTTGAGGTTGTAGGGAGACGAAGAACCACTGGCGGAAGGCATCATATTGTGATAAGAAGATCCAGGCTCGAGATATTGATGCTGTTGGGGATCAACTATGAGCGATTTGAGGCCCTTCGCCACACTTCTCCGAGACTTGTGCTGCTTGGTGGGTGTCTGCTGAGGATTCCAGTTTGACGGTCGACGTAAATCAAGAGGACGCGCACCCTTCGAACCACCTTCAATAATTACACGTACGACCGACAAACACAAATGCCACAAACCTTTTGAGATATCGCCCATTTGGCCAAGCTAATCAAGCTAGTCAAATTGTACATTCGTAGAGTCCGCGGAGACTCCTGATCTTTGGGAGTGTCGGCTTCTGGTCCCACTAAGGCTAAGACGACGCCCTGCGGTGTTCCCTCTCCGGTGTCCTCGACCTCTAGTAAAGATAATTGGTATACACTATTGCATGATTATTTTCAAAAGCTCTTTTCATGAGAGAAAACGTTACGAATGCATACCCTTCTCCTTCCCAAATACGATGAGCCTGAGCCTCGCTGGGACCTTTACTCTGCAGTCCAGTCTCCATCCATTCTTGAGGAAACATATTTAATACAGAAAGCCCGTCGTCGTGTCCGATCAGTAACAGTTTATCACCGAGTACAGGAAGCAGGGCGCGTATGGGTGCGTGGGTATGTGGCAGAAATCGTGAGCCGAACTGGTTTAGGCTCAGGTGTGTGGGGAGTAAAGACTCGCACACGAGAGGCTGCGACTCCTCTGCAGGCAATTCATCCGGATATATTGGAGGGCTAGGTAGGGGTTGAAAACCCGTCTGAAGAGTCAGTCGAGGATGTGAAATGGATGGTTGGTCAAGGACGATGGACGGCGCGCTGGATTGGGCTGTCTACAGAAGCATGTATATATGTCAGATTGGAATTAGTACTCGGACTGAAGGGCAGGTGGCAGCGTACAACTCCAGCTTCATTACCCCAACCTCGTTGTCGTCTGCGTGTGTACTCCTCTGGAGAGACATCTGCATATCTCTCGGCGGCCCTGACGAAGAGATGAGTCTAGCCAACAATGAAGTGGAAAGGTACCCGGGACGGACCTCTTCTCTATCCAGCTCTTCCATCTGCCAAACCTGAGGGATCATGCGGTCGGTCGTACGAACGATAAGTAGGTGAGTGGCAGACGCCGGCGGAAACTGTTACCTTGAATTCGGCCCATGCCTCTCCGCTAGGTCGTCATATGTCGGTAAGTTGTCACCTCCGTCTCGATCTTGCTCGGGGAGATTGTACTGGTTGGACATGGGTACGGTCAGTGAGGGCCACGGTGGAAAGTAGTAAGTAAACTGGAATTTGCAGGAAATAAACGGGCGCGGACGAGTATATACAGCTTCGCAAGGGCCCACCCGGACAAGCACGTGAAGGCGTAGACTGAAGGGAGGAGGCTGTTCGCCGTCGCAACTTGCCCATCCATTTGTTTGCTCGAGCCTTGCATCTCCGGTCTACATATCCCTGCCGTTCTAATTGACGCCATATCATGCATACATTACATACAATACAGTGGAAGATTAGCAGTCCATACGTTAACCAATATGGCCAGTCCATATCCAGCAAAAATGTAGTAAAGGGATCATCTCCCCGTCATGAGAACGCCAGTCCTGTGAAGGCAGCCACAGCACCGACCATAGCTCCTCCTGCCGCCGTCTTGAATCCCCACTTGCCGCTGCTTTTCTGTACGCCCTGTGACAGCCTCCCGAAGACATCATCCACCGTCATGGCATCCTTCCCAATAACGATCAGTCCATCCGCCTCCCCCGACCCTTTCTGTGGCGTGAGCACTCGTGTATGGAAGCCGAGCTTCGCTGCTGACTGCTGAACGACAGGCAAGTCGGCTGCAGGCACAACATAGACCGACATAGGTGGCGCTTTCGAGATCTCCGCGAGGCCGTCAAGGAAGGAATGCCTTTCTTCCATGCTCATTGAACGAATCAGAGAGCGGGAAGTGCTACCAGTGCTATCACTAGGAGCGACTAGGCGTTCGATTTCTCGAAGGTCAGATTTCGCGACGTGGCCAGTGTTGGTGGTGCTGGACGAAGCTTCGGTTGGAATAAAGCTCGACCTCGGCGTCTTGAATGTCCCAGGCATCAACCTCCCATTGTCCTTCCTCCGCTGGGCTTTCGAGGGCCGCACCACCTCTTCCCGCCATTGCTCAATAACATGTCCATTGTCTTCTTCGTCTGTATCTGTGAGGCCGTCCGCATCGGCTAGATGCACAAGTCTACTAACGATTTCAGTTGAGTTCGCGGAAGGAGATGCGAGGTTAGGGTCTACAGCCCTATGTTGCGAGCCTTCCGCGCTGGCGCCTTCGTTTCCAGGCGGCTCATTGAGGTACATAGATCCCATGACCTGAGAAAGATCAGGTCCCGCAGTTGACGTGGATGCGGGTGCGGTGGGAGCAGTCATATATGGACATCCCTTGCGGGGATGACCCGCTCTGGGACGATGGCATTTGGTGCAGTGAGGGACTTTCCGAGGCGTACTCGGAGAGTTGACGGAATGAGGCTTCCCCCGGGTGGGAGTGCGGGGAGCAGAGTGGCGCAATGTCGGAACCATGCAGTGAGATGACCGTAAAGTGGGCAAGTTAAGTCGAAGGCCTATAAAGCAGAGGAGATAGTGGCTCAGGTTAAGACGCTTTGCTGCATGCGTAACATCCAAAAGCTAGGCTACATAGTAAAAAAAAGCAGAACAAAGAAACGAGAGAGGATAAAGACAGGAAAGAAACACTAACCTTGAATGCTCAATTGAACGTAGTTGCGAGTCAACGTGGCAACCAGAGCGATCGAAGTTGAAAGCTTCCGAGTATGCGCGTGACATTTAATCGGGAATGGTCCTGTGACGCCCCCGGGTCACAGAATATTTGCTCTATCCAGCTCCCAGTCCTCTTGTGCACGCCTTGTACTTCGGCTCGATGGCGAAGGGATCTCAATTAACCCAGCTTAAATCGGCGATTTCTCAGGCGGGACTTGCGAAACAACAGCAGGCTGGAAAGAAGCGCAAACGCGCACAGAACGAAGAAAAAGACCGCGAAAAGCGCGCCGCGAAGCTTCAGGAGATCCAGCAAAAATTCAACCCGTTCGATGTCAAGGTTACCAAGCTGAAGCACGATGTCGGAGGACGGAAGTTGACGGGTATTACTGGAAAACCGGCACAGAGCAAGCAGGCTGGAATAGAACAGGTAAGTGTATTTGGCGTTCGTGTGCGATTGATCGTGAAATTGATCGGCCTGTGTGTAGCGTAAAAAAACTTTGCTCAAAGAGGTTGAGGAGAAGGGTCGGGCGGGAGGTATTGTTGACAGACGGTTCGGTGAAAATGACGCTACTATGACGCCGGAGGAGCGTATGCTCGAGCGATTCACTCGTGAGAGGCAGCGTGCTTCGAAGGGTGTCGCATTCAACCTCGAGGATGAGGACGAGCTCACGCACTATGGCCAGAGTTTGTCCAAGCTCGACGACTTCGATAATGTGGGGTTGAACCTCGATGACGACGAGGAAGACAGAGGTATGCTTTCATCTTTTAATATTCGTTTTACGGGACTCACGCTGCGTTTTCAGGTCAAATTGACAGTGAGACCGTAAAGAGAGCTCATTTTGGTGGGTTTGACGACGATGAAGGTAATGATGATGAGGTATGTTTTCTTCTGTCAGGGATCTAGCATTCACTGAGTACAATCTCGAAGCCGGCACGCAAAAAATCGAAAGCTGAGGTCATGGCGGAGGTTATAGCCAAAAGCAAAGAGCACAAGGTGCGTGTATCAATATTTGTGATTCCAACTAACGAACGAGCTCCCATAATAGATACAACGACAAATGGATCGAGGCAAGGACGACAATCTCCGTCACCAGCTCGATCAAGAACTCGATTCCATCCGTTCACTTTTATTCGCACCCGATCCCTTGTCAGCATCTCTCGAGAAACCGAGTACTGCGCCTTTCTCAGACGCGAAGAAAGACAACGATCAAGAGTATGACCAATTCGTCCGGGAGTTGGTGTTCGAGAAGCGAGCGAAGCCGAAGGATCGCACGAAGACAGAGGAGGAATTGGCGTTAGAAGAGAAGGAGGCGCTGGAGAAGGCAGAGCGGCGACGTGCGAGACGGATGAGAGGGGAGGGGGATGTCGACAGTGACGAGGAGGGACCAGGTTTGGGGAAGAGGAAGAGAGGAGTCAGGTCTGCGGATGATCTGGAGGATGATTTCCATGAGGAAGGCGAGGATTGGGGAGGGATAGGAGCTGGGTTAGAGAAAGACGACGCGAGTAGCGGGGAAGAGGAAGATGACGAAGACGGTGGTGAAGAGGTAGGCTCGGATCAAGCTGATGAGGATGAGAGCGAGGACGATAGCGAGGACGGTGATTCCGACGGAGTAGATGAAGAAGGCCGCTCCGAAGGGCAACCCGACGATCTTGTTCCTTCGAAGAAACGTCGGCATGTGCCGAGCACTAAGATGGAGCTGCCTTTCACCTTTGCTTGCCCGTCTTCTCATGAAGAGCTCCTGGACATCATCGAAGAAATTGAAGAGAAGGATGTTCCCACTGTCGTCCAGCGTGTCCGAACCTTGTATCATCCAAGTCTCGCTCCAGACAACAAATTCAAGCTTCAGGTATGGCCCTTTTCAATGAGTTCTTTCATCAAGGAAACTCACAAGCCCTACTTCAGGCGTTGACAGGCGTTCTGATAGACCACATCCTCTATATTGCATCTCCCCCGACTCCCCAGTACTCCCTTCTGTCCTCCCTTCTTCCCCACCTATTCTCCCTCACTAAAACATACCCTATCCAATCAGCGGAACACTTCCTTTCAAAACTGTCGTTGATGCATAAGAACCTCAGGCGAGGACTCTCTCGTGGGGCGACCGATCCTGACGCAAGGACATGGCCGGGACTTTCAGAATTGGCCCTTTTGCGCGTAATTGGGATGGTGTGGCCAACTAGTGACATGAACCATCATGTCATATCTCCAACCAGGCTGCTCATGGGATCGTATCTCGGCTTGTGCCGCATTCGATCGCTACAGGACCTAGCAAGTGGCCTCTTCTTGAGTACGTTGTTTATGCAGTATGAAGAGTTATCAAAACGACTCGTGCCCGAAGCGCTGAATCTGACGATCAACGCCGTGCTGCATATTGCCCCTCATGGATTCAAGACCTCGGCATCATTACCTGGTTCGTTCCCTTCTCCGGACTTTGGATCGGAAAGGTGTAGACCGCTGGCTCTGGATGTCAAGAAGGCGAAGAAGTTATCTGTTGGTCCGCCTGATCTATCCAAGATGTTTGGCGAAGAGAGACGGGACGAGCAGACGAAGGTTGATTTATTGGGCCTATCCATTGACCTCCTCGGCCGTTTCGCGGAGATGTATAAGGGTCTGGAAGCGTTCATCGAGTTGTATGATCCAATTCTCAGCGTTCTGGAAAGCATTGAAACAGACAAGCTCGCTGAAGGCCTCCAAGTAAGTGTCACAGTATTTCAACTGGTGATGGAGGTTGTCACTGAATTAATTTTAAATTAAGACTCGATTGTCGTGTGTCGTAGATGCTCTACGCCGACTGCTCAAATTCTCGCGCCAAGCCCGCCGACCACTCCACCTCCAAGCTCACAAACCCATTCCAATCCCATCCTACATCCCCAAGTTTGAGTCCTCGTCGTCATCCTACCTTCGCGCGCAGGATCCGGATCACGAGCGGAACGAGGCGGCGAAGCTCCGCAAGCAGTACAAGCAGGAGCGGAAGGGCGCGATCCGGGAGCTGCGCAAAGACGCCCGGTTCCTTGCGGGCGTGGAGCAAGAGAAACAGAGAGAGAAGGATCGGGCGTATCATATGCGCATGAAGCATGTGTTCGGATCTATCGAGGGCGAGAGGGCGGAGCAGAAGGCTCTGGAGAGGGAGAAGGCGAGAGAAAAGAGGAGAGCTGGGAGAAAGTAGGCTACCGTCATCAAGCCGATTGCATTCTTCACTTTAGCAATCTCATATTTGCATTGCTACGCATACACACTTTATCGGAAAACCATACGTCGAGATCTGACTCGTGTTGGCCAGATTGTAAGAATGTACTAAGCATGAAGTCGCGTTGTTTGTATTTGTGGACGCGTCGTCGCCGATGCGTTTGTGCGTGACCCCGCTTTGTCTTACTTACTGGGACTCCAGCATTGCTTCTAGCGTATGCTACGAATGCGACACTTGCTTTTCCATATCTCGTGAACTGTTAACTAGCTTGTTGTCATGAGCTTACCGTCTTCGACTCCATTCCCTATTCCGACGTTTCAAAACAATGTCGGCGACTCTACGACTCCAGGAGCCCTCCTCGATTTTCTACGTACTCTGATATCTGAGAATTTATCGGGACAGAATGTTCCACAGAACCAGGAGCACAAAGATACTTGGGTAACCGTCATTTCTGGTCTGTCCGATCATCTTCTGTCTTCGTTTCCGTCCTCTCGAGAAGGCACGTGGAACGTCCTACATGAAAAGATAATACTGGTCGACACGACTCTCACAATAATCCATCAAGTTCTCACAAAGATCGATGGTCTGTGGACTGGAGCTGCAGGGATTGCGGAAAAAGCGCTTTTTAGACTGATTAATACCTGCGGTGTCTTGGACACTCGGAATGATGCTGATGTGCAGGAAGGAGGGAGTGTTCTTTCCCCGAGGCAGCTGAGAGAGAGGACGTTTTCAGTCACGGTCGAGCTGATGAGGTACCTCGGCAACGCTGATAACGCTGCAAGAGGAGATGAGAAGCGGACATGGGAGATTTTGAGGACGACGATCCTTGAGTGCATCCAGACCGGTGAAGGTGAGCAAAGCATCTTCGACGATACTTTGCTTCTAACCCGTGTCGTAGAGTTACTGTCCGATGCCACCATACGTACTCTTCCAATGTCTGTCTGTCTATCTCGGACGCCGCGAATAAAACTGGGTCTTGAACAAAGAGACTCATCGTTAGAGGTAGGTCCTTTATCTATAATTATCGCTGATAGCTTAACATCTTTCTAGGTACAGACCGACAAACACTCATGCATTAGCCTCGAAAATCCATCCAACATTGCTGACGTCTTATGTCTGTTGCTGGACCTTGTCATCGGTGCATTATCGCCTCCGGTGCCTTCGCACTCGTTTCTCGTAGATATGATACCCCGAGCGGCCGGACTCTTCAGATCAACCTTCAATGCATTTTCTCATGGTCGATGGCCCCTTCCTCCTGCCAAGCGGGCTCAGTGCATGCTCCATATCATTTCTTTGGCGAACAAGCTTCGGCCGGTTTGCGACTTCACCTCCTTCGAAAACGTATTTGGAGATATGGTATCGCGCCTGTTGCTCTGCAGACTCACAGAGGTCACAGATGATTGTCAGGATCTCATAGACTCTACTCTCACAAAAGTTTTCAAATCGCCTATATCTGTCCCGTTCATGAAACCCACCGTGCAAGCAATTCTCACCTCCTTGTCATCTCATGGCTCTCTAGACTCCAGTAACCTTGTGGGTATCACGAGCTCCATCCCGCAATTTCGTCGTAGTAATCCGCACTTTTGTTATCAGGTTCTGGCTGCTGCCTATCTATCGCATGTCCTCGTGCACTTAGACGTTGGAACTCTCAGGCAAATCAAAACTTCATTTTCCACTGATGAGCTTCCAGAAACGACACTGGCTTTTGTTCAATCCGTTGATAAGCAAATTCTTTCTCGTGAGTCAGCCATTGCCGATGCCATGGACGTCGACAGCCAAGCGGACCAAGCACCGTCTTATCAAGACAGAGTTCGAATGATCGCGCAAAATATCATTTCACTCGATGGCTTTGACTCGAAATCCGAACTTTCTGACTACAAATTCGGGAAACAGATGCTGGAATATCTAAGAATTCAGCTTACGGGGTAGCGTTATTATTTTTCCCAATTGGCGCCGCGAGTCTAACTTTGATATAACAAGCCGAATGGACGGTTTCTCCTCCGAGCAAAAAGTTTCAATCGCGAACGCCTTGATCCAATTACCGTGCCTACTGCTCCATCCGAAATCCGAAGTATGCGCTCGGGCACCGAAGAGAACCATGAGCCTTCTACCGGCTTACTTGGACATGACCATGGCATTGTTAAGTGATGCAGGAGGCCCAATTCCGTCAGCCGTGCGCAAGGCTGCATACAAAACCATTGCTTGTGCTATGTCACATCAGGCAAAAGATCGTGCCGATGTTAACATGGATGGCATGGCTGATGTCTTGTGTCGAGGCATGGCAGATCAGGACCGAGGTATCAGGCTTGGTGCCGGGTGAGTATATACACAATCAGCCTGATTTTTACATATCTGACTTCCGAAACAGGCGAGCTGTGATAGAACTTGTGCGGCTTTACCATGCGATCGGAAAGAGTACATGGGTCAAAGTGGAGCGCATTTTTGATACATTTTACCGACTACTCGAAACTGCCAAAGATCCTGCGAAGGAGACTGTTCTCATCACAGTCGGAGGAGTTGGCAAGTACGCGTTTATACTAGGCCCTAGAATTTTCCCTTCTGTTCAACATATAGCATCAGGGCGACGGACACAAACATACTGGGAGTTGCTATCAGCTGCTTGATAGCACAGTTAGGACGTTCTAGTCCTATTTTAAGGGGCGTCTCATATATGCAGGTAGGCCTTTTGTATCGATCTCAACAACGCAAGGCCATCTTACCCCTCGAAGCTTCTTGCCTTAGCTAAAACTCATCAAAAAACGACTTACGGCCTTCTTTTGCCATACCTGGATGAAGTTGCGCCTTTCCTCGTTTCCCGCTGGCATTCTCAACCTGTTCTGCTGCTTGAATGTTGCCGCTTCATTGCAATAGCTCCTCATGACTTTATGATCTTCACCCTACCACGCACCCTTCCTCAATTGTTTGGGAATTGCGAGCAAAAAGTCTTGGAGAAGATTTCAAAGGATCTCAGCAGAAAACCATCTTCCCTCTTTCTAGACAATTCCTCTGACATCCTTACTTCTGTCTTCCTCCTTCAGGGACCGGGACAGACAAATTCGGCGTTGACGTTCATCGTCAACCTTTTGACTCAGGCTGCGGACGATGCAACAATCGACACTGTAAGCGTAGTGCGAAGTTGTCTCGTGCCTCTACTGGCCAAACTCGTCAACGTGTTGGGTAGCGCAGACACAGTCAAATCACAAAGGGTATGTCATTCCTCGGCGATCGTGATGGCCATGCTCATCTATTACAGGCAAGATCAGCGTTAAGCAAAGTGCAAAAGTGTCTGCCGCCTGCGAACGAAAATAGGGCGACTGAGAGACAGGACTTGGGAGAGTTCTTGAAAACGCACATGCTCGGGATTCTAAGCAATATGAACGACATGTTGCAAGATATCCAAGGGAAGACATCCGTGGAAGCGAAGCAGCAGATCCTGCGTAGTTTGGGTGCCCTGGTCTCCACCATTGGGTCATCAATCACTAGCGTAGCTCCGCAGGTCTTCATCTTCATGCCGACACTCAGCTCTGTGCTAACTACCATCCTCAGATCATGGCCACCTTGAGGATGAAGCTTGTTGTCCCTGAACTTTCAGACACTGTCCTTGACAGTTGGTACATTTTTATGACCACGCTAAGTCCTTCCGACGTCGGCCCCCATGTTGGGCCCACAAGTGCCTCGCTCGTTTCTTCTTGGCAAATATTTTCATCTGATGGACGTGAGGTCGCGCGAAGATCTCTGCATTTCTTGTTATTTGATTTGGGAGACCAACTTGGGAGCAGTCTTGACGAGTTCGTGGACCCATTTTCCATCGAGGACCTAGCCGACGTCCACGCCGAGTTGAAGAGATTACGTAGCAATTGGACGGAGGAGAGAAAACTCAAGCAAGTCCTCGAACGTGTCGCAAACGACAACATCACTGTTGCAATTGAAGCTCTACGCGAATTGAAGGTATTGATGAATCATCACCAAGAATTTTTCCAGAACTTGGCTACTGGTGATAATTTCGACCATGCCGTCGGTTGGGTCTTGCGCACACTGTTTGCGGCCTCCTGCTGTGATAGTGACGGCGCGGAACCTCTACGCCTCCTCGCTTTCGAGTGCATCGGAGCTTTAGGAGCTGTCGACCCTGACAGATTTGATTTCGGTGCGAGCGACTCTAGGATCGTCGTCATGAAGAACTTCAGGGACCAGGAAGAGTCTGTGCACTTCGTCTTGCACCTCATCGTCGACGTTCTCATCGGTGCTTTCCGATCGGCCAACGACATTAATTACCAAAACCACCTTGCCTACGCTATTCAGGAATTGCTCAAGTTTTGTCAGTTCACTTCCGACCTTGTTGCGCCTAGATCATCGAAACCGATCTCTCTCACGATTCGCAAAAGATGGAACAACCTCCCAAAACACGTTCTGGAAACGGTTACACCATTATTGGAGGCACGCTTTCATGTCAGTGATCGGCCTTTGCCACCATGGGTACTTCCTATCTACCCGACACAAACCACTTATCGAGAGTGGATCCAACTGTGGACCACCTATCTCATCATCCATGCTTACGGGGATACCGCACAATCCATCTTTCGCGTCTTTCGCGCGGCCATACGCAACAAGGACGTCGGTGTGGCTCATCATCTACTCCCCCACCTTGTTCTTAATGCTCTCGTCTCTGGCGACGAGGCTGGGACCGAGAACATTCGCACCGAGTTGTTAGCCGTTTTGGAGGATCAAGTCAACCCGCACAGTGCATCTACACCTGACAAGAAGCTTTTAAGTGCCCAGGTATTGTTCTTTCCTACTACATATCATCTGGCTGGCAATTCTTAGAAAAACGCAGGCAGTATTTATGCTCATGGACCATCTCAACAAATGGGTCCGATTGGTTCGCCGGGATCTCGCGGCATCTAAAAAAAAGCGAAGTCAGAACGACCCGAACTAGTCAAAACACTAACGAAGCTGAAGAACAACTCTTGCGTGTGGATTCCGTTCTTTCGAGCATCGATCAAGACTTGATGGCCAATGCTGCTTTCCAATGCAAGGCGTATGCACGCTCGTTAATGAGCTTCGAACGCCGTATTGTCTCATTAAGGGAGCGGCAAGCTCATACGGTGGAGATACAGGATTGTTATGAGCGGCTTCACGAGATCTATGCCAATATCGATGAACCGGATGGCATGGAGGGGGTATCAACGCTGATCCTATCCCCGACTCTCGAACACCAGATTCGGCAGCACGAGAGTACCGGTCGTTGGACGTCTGCGCAAAGTTGTTGGGAGCTTCAATTGCAGCAATCACCAGACAAATTAGAACATCATATAGGGCTTTTACGGTGCTTGCGCAATCTGGGCCACTATGGTGAGTGACACGCATATTTTCAAATCCATTGAATTTGATGATGAATGCCTGCTAGACACCTTGCGTACTCATGTGAAGGGTGTACTCACTCGGAATCCAGAATGGAAATCCTCGCTCGCTGGATTTCAAGTGGAGAGTGCCTGGATGATTGGGGACTGGGGTGAGGTTAAGGCGTTGGTTGATGAAACCAACGCACAGACTTCTTCTATGGTCATGGCTCGACTTCTCTTGGCGTATCGGTCTGAGGATGCTTCTGCCATTGTACAAGCTCAATCACAGGCATTCATGGTCCTGGGAAGCGCAATTACGGCTTCAGGAGCAAGAGAATACCGACATGCATACGATGCTGTCTTGAATTTACATCTGGTGCATGAGGTGGATATGGTCCACGAATTCGTCAAGAGTTTGCCACTCAGCGGTCCGGGTTCTTCGCGGCAACGACAGAATATCCTTGGGACACTTTCTCGAAACTTAGTGGCCCGTTTGGAATTGACCCTTCCCACATTCCGTATTCGTGAGCCGGTTCTAAGTATGCGGAGGACGGCTTTTGGTCTGAGGTACGAATTCTTGCAGTTATAATAGTCACACTTAACAAGCTTTTGTTCAGCGCTAGAAGATATCGTCCTCTTGCAGGAGAGATAGGCCGAGCCTGGCTCACCAGCGCAAAGATTGCGCGGAAGGCGGGTCACTGGCAAACAGCTTATAGCGCAATGCTACAGGCCCGACAAAGCCATACACCATTTTCTTTTATCCAAAGTGCCAAGCTTGTCAAGGCCGCAGGAGAGCCGTTACGTGCACTACAAGAACTAGACAACTCAATACGCGCCTCCGCCCTTGGAGAAGAAGCACCAGGAGATGTCATCGATCTAACTGGCGACGACGAAGAAAGCAAACAAATGAAAGCAAAGGTATTCAATGAACATGGGATATTTTTTCGCTTACTGACTTTTCAAGAGGCTCAACTTCTCCGTGCGCGTTGGATGAACGAGTCAGACCGGTTTGAGATCCCTGATAATATGAAAGCATATGAGGATGCGTTAACCCTGTGGCCGAAGTCAGTCCCTATCTCATCTTTTGTTTTCCTGATATCTAACATTGTGCAGATGGGAAAGCGTCACCTTTTATTACGGGAAGTTTCAGGACGATTGCTACAAAGATCTAAGTGTGAGCGATCAAAGAAGCCGGTATGCAAAGTTGGATTCAATTCTTGACTTGGCTGTGACTGATTGCTGCAATTTCCAGAGGCATTCGAATGAATCTGGCTACAGTCAGAGCCTTCACGAAGGCGATGAAATATGGATCGAAATTTATTTATCAGACCATGCCTCGGCTGCTCACCATATGGCTGGATTTAGGCGAAGATCGCTCACTTTCCCGAGGTGACATATTCAAGAAAATCAATGCAGAGGTATCACGGGCTATTACAGTAGTTCCTGCCTACAAGGTGAGTGCTTCAAAAGTCTGTCTCAGGTACAGCACAAGCAACTAATTAACTTGTCAGTGGTACACAGCTTTCCCTCAGATCGTCTCTCGAGTGGGAATTGAAAATGCCGAAGTCTACAATGTGTTGGCGAAGTTAATTCTGATGGTTCTACAAGAATTCCCTCTCCAAGCTATCTGGCTTTTTTTGGCCGTCATCAAGTCGACAAAACCAATCAGAGAAGGTCGGGGGAGGCAGATCCTGGACCGACTCAAGGTTAAAATGCTCCCTGTTGTCGTTGGATGTCTCAGCTCATCATTCTTTTCCAGAACCTTCCTAGCAATACATCAAGAGCAACCGTACTCCCTCGTCTTGTCAACGAATGCATGGCCATGGCAAATGAACTTCTGGCGATGTGCGACCATCATTTTAAAGACGATGGAAAATCCTACAGCATGAAAAAGGAGTTCCCGCGCCTGGCGAAACTTGTCCCTTGCAATCTGATCATTCCTCTGCAAGAGTCCCTGATCGCTACCTTACCTCCTACGTCGTCGACAGTGGATTCACATTACCAGCCTTTCCCTGCAGATCCGCCGACTTTTCATAGTGAGTTGTCGGTTGCTGTTTGTTTATTTAGTATACTGATAATCTTTCTTTCTTTTGAAGGGTTTCAAGATGAAGTTGAAGTCATGCGATCTTTGGCCAAGCCTCGCAAGATCGCCATTCTCTCGCAGCATGGCCAGATCTTCCAGTTTTTGGGAAAGCCAAAGGATGATTTGAGAAAGGATGCACGTCTGATGGATTTTGATGCCATCATTAACAAGCTCCTCAAGGCGAACTCTGAATCCCGTCGACGCAAGCTTCGTGAGTTTTTCTCTTCTTGTCTGGTACCGGTTAGATTTGTGAATCTTCTCTATAGACATACGAACGTATGGAGTCATAACCTTGAATGAAGAATGTGGATTCATTCAATGGGTGCCAGATACGATTCCCGTTCGGCCGGTGCTCATGAAGAGTTATGACGCTCGTAGTATCCGAAGTTGGGTATGTCCATTGAACGAGACTTTTGGAATCCGAGGCTCACATAGCACCGCCTTCCCAGACCCCCGAGCTGATCGCCGTTTTCCAAAGAATTAAGGAAAGTACAGATAAGGAGGCAGCCAAGATATTTGTCAAAGAAGTCCTTCCTCAGTACGAATTCGTCCTGCCCCAGCGAATGGGTAGAAGAAGGCTAACTCAACTTGACAGATGTCCACCTGTTCTCCACGAATGGTTCATCGAGACTTTCCCAGAACCGTCAGCATGGCTGGCAAGCCGGCTCATGTATAGCAGGACAGCAGCTGTAATGTCCATTGTTGGATGGATCTTGGGGTAACTTCTCGTCTTTCTCATCAACACGGAACTATACTAAATACGTTTCCCAGGCTCGGAGACCGACACTGCGAGAACATCCTACTGGACACCAACAATGGCGCCGTCGTCCATGTCGATTTCAACTGTTTGTTCGAGAAGGTATGACCGGCTTTTGGGAAGATGATCTCTTTCTGAATTCTGCGGATGAATCATAGGGAAAAACACTCGAGACACCGGAACGCGTTCCTTTCCGACTGACCCAAAACATTGTCGATGGGCTAGGTGTTGCAGGAGTTGAAGGTCTGTTCGCGCCGGGCATCACGGTTTTATGAAATGGAAAGCTGAAGTCGTCTATTCCCACTTCTCAATAGGCCTCTTCCGCATCGCATGCGAGAACGTGATGCAGCTTCTACGAGACAACAAGGACACGTTGATGAGCGTCCTCGATGCGTTCATCCATGATCCATTGGTAGAGTGGGAGGACGAGAAACGCAGAATGGTCTGTCTGCACATCCGATCCTCCGCGAAGACAGGCTGATTAGCTGTTCACAGGAGCGCGAAGCTATACGACGAAATGGCAACTCCGTCAAATCGTCCGTGGACTTGCGCATGTTGGCGAAGAACTCGCTGCTGCCCATAGAGAAGAAGCTCAAGGGTATATACTCCACGAGCAAGGAGCGACCGGAGAAGGAAATTTCGACGAGTAACCTTGTTCAGATGCTCATCCAGGAGGCGATGGATGATGCTAATCTGGTGCGACGCGATATTTTCCATCGTAAGAGCGGATATCTGAGACTGACACCACTTTCCAGGGTAAAATGTATCCCGGTTGGGCGCCTTGGCACTGACCTACAGATGCTGTCTAGCTTTGTTTTCGGATATCTTGTAGTCATTAGAACTTATTTATTCAGTGCAATCCGTAAACATACATTCGTACAATCAAGTGTCCTTGCAGCCGGTTACATAGACGCGCCGTCACGATACACTCAGCTCTCTCTTCAACCGTTCCAGCTCTTTTTCCTTCTCGATGAGTTTTGCTCTCCACTTTTCCTGCTCTCCAATGACGACCTTTCGAGCAGCCTCAAGCCTCTCTACCTCTTCTTTCTCCATTAATGCCGTGAACTCGGGTGCTGAGCCCTTGCTCTGCTCGAATAGCTTTGGATTGATGCCGTTGAAGGGGAAGGGCCTGGTCTTGACCTTGGGGAGCGGCGTGGGCGGGTGGGCGGTGAGGGTGTTGAGGAAAGATTGGAAAGGGTCAAAGAACATGATTTCGTCGTACTGCCAGGAATGTACGGGTCCCAGCAGGATGGCGGCCTCCGGGGGCGGTGGGGGCTCTTGTTCGCTACCGTTTCCGGTCCAAGGGTGCAGCTTGAGGTGATGATAGAGCATGAGAGGCTTCTCGCCTGACTCTTGAGTGAAGTGGATGCGGATTTGGACCTCGAACTCGCCCCAGCTGGGAGTCCGCATCAAAGCGCCGGTCGGTCTACGCGGAGAGGAGAGCAGGCTCGTGTACGCACCCGGTCTCAGTCACCTCGAAGGGTGGCTTGTCTATGTCTTCACTTGCAAGGCAGATTTGTGGTTTGATATTTTTNGNTCCAAGCAACTGAGTGAATGTCACTTTACTTCGCGTCTGATTTGCGTAAGTTTTTTCATGCAGCTTGAACGTGACGCGCTTGATGAAATGGCTGATGTCGTCTTCGCCGCCTACAACGTCAGAGTTGGGCGTAGATGCTGCGCTGCGTACAGCGACGGTCCAGCGATGGGTGTGATCGGGCGAGGGCAAATGTTCCCTTTCCTTTGGTGTGAGGACCACGGCAGTGTTTCCATATATTATGGGACGGTGAATCGTCAAGCCCTGGAAATATAGTCACTCTGCATTGTCAATGACCTTTTCTCTCCGAGCGAATTCGCTTTCGGATATTGAGGATGAATTTTGATGATAGGAAACACGCACCCTAACACGTACGCGCTCGTTGGCCATGATAGTTGCAAGTCGAGATTGCACGCGACGCGCCTCGAAGTCGGGTATGCTCGGAGGCTGGGTTGATTCAAACTCCGGTAGGCGGGCCTATACACCAGCATCATAACCTCACCGACTCCTCCCAAGAATCAAATCGCACCCACAATGTTGGACGCTCTCATTTACAGTAGGTCTTACCCATGACGGGAAACATGGTTTTTTTCTGATTGAGCGCGTCTGCGGTGTGATGTAGAGAAAAATACGGTGGTTCAGAGGCAGAAGGAGTACCAGGTGCGTTCGAATTGCCCATCCTTTGCGATAGGCGTTCATAAGTCGGTTCTTCTGTTTCAGGCCTCCCACAAGCCTATATGGTACCGTCCTCCCAGGTCCCGTCTTTACATGGGTGAGTCATCCTCGTTCGTGCATAGTGGTTGGCTTTGATATCTGACATGGCTGGTGTAATTATGTCAGGTGTCTACAAAGCCGCATTCTCGCTTGGCATGGTCGGAACGGCCTACGGTGTGTTCACCCTGATCAGGGTGCGTATTCATTTTATGTCGAGTGGGCTTGAGACTGATGCGCGTTGCACAATCGCTCAGGGGAAGACTGCATGAGAGTGTATGTCACGGATGTGCATTTCCATCTTTCAATAAATCACACATTCAAATCTTGACGCGTGAGGTCTACGTATATGCAAGGTCGATCGTTTGATAGACGGTGGTTGTGAAGGGGGTCAGGCCGACCTTTGAATTTTAGGAAGACCTTGCAAGCTATGGGGAGCCAAACCTAGCCAAACGTTGTGTATATCATCATGCAAAGGTAGTTATGTTGAGTAATGAATGCGATTTGTGGACTTTTAAAATGTATAACGATCTGGTATGTATTGAGCATGCAATTGGAGGAACTTCGCGATATACAGTTTCGGAGGAGCCGGATTGGTGAACAGCATTCCTGCTTCAGCCACCATCATCACGAAAACGGGCTGAGCTATACCCTTCAGTCTTTCTTGCTTGATTATCTCGCCATCATGGAAGAACCACAATATGCGGACCGCAAAGCAGCGACCAAGTCCTACCGTCCAAAAGGCTACGTGAGCATCACTTTCGTATCTTTGCTCTCGAATGTGCTTTATTCATGGATGTCCTTTTTGGTAGATGATGTCTCCTGGCCTCATGCGGGCACGGGAGCCATACAAATGGAGAAACGCGCTCACAGGCGTGGTGATGGCGGCGTTTGCTGCGGGTGCATGGGCATACGCGATGAACGCGGTGAAGCAGGACACATTTGACGATGTGGATGAGGAGGCGCGGGCGCTGGCTGGTTCTGGGGCGAAGAGTTTGGAAGACGAGGAGCGAGAGCGGCGGTCAGCGGCAGCTGCACCCATCGAATTTGTGCCTGCTGTGTCTTCTCCGGCGACGAAGGCACCCATATCTATCACGACAAGGCCTGCAGCTGCATCGACACGACCGAGGGGTGTGCTTCCTCTATTATTGGATGGACCATTCCCTCGCTTATTGGACCCAACACGGAAGACACTGGTGTGGGGTGCACCTCCAGTGGATAAGCCAGGGAGGGTGGGTGATCCAAGTCTGAATTGGTAGATTGCTGCAATATACTTGCTTTCCCCCCTCAACTTTCTCGAGGCGTCTCAACGCCGTGAGCGACGGCCAACGTGCGAGATTGTGATGACATAATCATAACCGGAAGTGCCAAAGTTGGGCAGAGTTGGGCTCGCCATGAGCTGCGCAGCTCCGTTTGGCCATGTACAGCCGCCTTCAAACTTGAACCAACAACCTGACTACCAACGCTAACGTTCACACTCTCTTCACGTTGCTTTCTCTTCTTTTTCTTGCCTCAAGGGAGATTTGCTGACCCCTCAGGCTCGCAGAGGCCGTCAGCATGCATTCCACCTCTCAGTCTTCCTTCACCCTCCGCAATATAGAAGCTGGTACGTGCATCATGTTGACTTGAGGCGGATCGCCCCGTCACGCCTGTCAACCTAGGGACCTCAGAGCCACTCTATCAAGTCAAGCTTTTGTCCGCCTTGAGAAGTGGTATGTGCAGTTCCAAAAAGCCCACAATTCAGCGGTTGAATGCTAACGCCGATATGCCGCGACTTCGGCCGAAAGGGGACCCCGCACTTATTCACCCATTTCTCGCCGAGCTTGGCAGAGAGAGACGAAGATCCCAGGACGCCGACACCGACCTAGGCGCCGCTGCCTTGCATCTTGCCATTCGTTGTGCTTCTGGTACGTCTTTACGACTGCCTGTACCGTCCAAGCATATGCCGACGTGGATGCAGTGGATACTGTCTCACTCCTATTGTCCCACCGTTCCATCTCTCCTAATTCTATCCATCCTCCTGCCTCTGGAACGACAGCTCTTCATCTCGCTGCCTCTCTCGGCCGTGTCGACGTCGTCAACTTGCTCCTCGAACAGGATGGCATTGACGATACCCTTCGAGACCGGGGCGGTAAGACATGTAAAGATGTGGCACGGACCCATGATGTTGTACATGCAATAAACGGTATGCTTCATCTGCAATGCGCACTCGCTCTTACTGCATTCCTCACTGCCCGTCTTAGATTCGAGGTCATACCTGACCGCCTCTTATCGTTCCCAACTGCGTTCATACATTCATTCTCCCTCCACTGCCGGACCGCCGCCAGAACTGCTGAGGCTGCTTTCATCACCGCGAGTTCGCCTCCTTAACTTGTCTTATCTAGATGATGCCTCTGGGACGACCCTGCTTCATGAGGCTGCTAGACGAAAAGATCTCCGACTTATAGAGCTGGCCGTGCGCGGTGGCGCCGATATTTTCGTTCGTGACCGCCGAGGTCGGCCACTGCATCAAGTGGTTGGTAAAGACGATAAAATTCGTGTGTTCCTGCGACAGTGTGAGTTTTTTTTATTTGCGTATTCGAGTTTGGGGCTGAATGCATGCTAGTCACGAACCACGACACAACATTGATCGACGATACTCCGACCACAGAGCCTCCTGTGCTCAAGGGTTACCTCAATAAGTACACTAATGTTGCGCGTGGTTATAGTACTCGGTGGTTTGTCCTCAAAGACGGAGTCTTGTCTTGTAAGTTACAATTTCCCATTTACCATCTTTGTGTCGCCAATATTCCTTTCCAGATTATCGTCATCAGGAGGACGAAACGGTGGCCAGTCGCGGATCCATCACCATGAAATCCGCCATCCTACGTGTTCCACCAAGCAACGAGAAAGTTCGGTTTGAGGTTCAGTCGACACCCTCGCGTGGGCACACAAGCATTCAGAAATGGTACATCAGAGCAAATCATCCTGTTGAAGCGGCACGCTGGACTCAGGCCATCAGCAAAGCGATAGAATGGTACAAGCATAGCGGCTATGATCAAGGTTCGGAGAGCGATGCGCCCTCCAAAGCTGCGTCTGTGCGCGGCAGCATAGGCTCAAGAATGACCTCCTTCGCCAAGAAGAAGGGACGGGAGGATTCACAGTCAGCCACGAGTTCTATGGCTAACTCTGATGATGAAGAGGGCAATGGGAGTGCAAGTCCACGCGATGCGGTGGGAGAACAAGACGCTAACGATGAGTCTTCGGGCAACGATAGTGTGGGTGGGCAGGTCCCGCCACACGCGGACTCGATCGACTTGCAAGGCAACTCGACCGTTGCGCAGCTTGAGCTTACAGCACAGCTGCTCACTAATATGACATCTTCGTCCAACTCGGCAACACGCACTTCGGAGCTTCAAATTGCTCTGAAGGAGTCGCTCTCGACCGTGCAGGGCATGATGGCCGAATACGTGCAGATGGTCAATGAGCGCGACGAGTGGTGGCATGCACGGCTCGCGCGGGAGCAGGAGAGGCAGACTCTTTGGGAAGAGAGTCTCGCCAGTGTGGTGCGGGAGGGCGAGGAACTCGAAAGGGAGTTGAGGACACAGGCGAGGAGGCATAGTCGGGTGATAGAGCCAAGCACGGGGAGCGAGGCGATGGGTACTATCAGGCCGCGGCCATCCAAGAAGCTGACTCTCTCACCTCCGCCTATGGAGGAGGACACGACTGCTAAAGCCGAGGAGCCGCAGACTGCAACTGTGTACACGGCTGTACCACCGACAGCCACCACTTTGCGCGGACAACCCTCCGGTGTTTCGGTTACCCGTAAAATGTCGATAGTATCGAATGTGCCACGCAAAACTTTCGCTCGGGACTTCAACAACCCAGGCGTATTTCGAGGGCGGCGGAGAATTGGAGGTCGATACGGACGAGGAGGACGAATTTTTCGATGCCATCGAGAGCAACGCCCTTCCGAATTTGGTGATCAATGATACGCTTGCTGCCGGACATGTCGAAGAGGCACTTCCGTTTTACATCGATTCGAGACAATATGCGGGGTATCAGCATCTGCGACAGTCACTGGGGCTGGCGAGTGACAATCGACCGCCGACAAGCTTGTGGAGTGTTCTGAAGCATAGCATTGGGAAGGATCTCACGAAGATTAGTTTCCCCGTGTTCTTCAACGAGCCAACGAGCATGCTGCAGCGGATGGTGCGTACATTGAGTGCCTTCTTCTGACTGTATCTGTTCTCACGAATGGGGGTTTGTGTCGCAGGCGGAGGATATGGAATTCTCCGAATGTCGTAAGTACTGTCACTCGACTCTGTATAGCTCGGCGCAATCATTCATGTTCATTTAACTCTTCAGTGGATGCCGCTGCGGCCGAGGCAGACCCTCTTCGACGTATTGCCTTCGTGGCGGGGTACGCAATGTCGAATTATTCTTCCACGATTGGGCGCATCGCCAAACCTTTCAATCCGATGCTGGTAGGTTCTCTTCCAGGTTCTCCTTGTTCCCCTGGATTTGACAAACTTCCTGTGTAGAGCGAGACTTTTGAATACGTACGCCTCGATAAGCAGTACCGCTATGTATCCGAGCAAGTGAGCCACCATCCTCCTATCTCGGCGTGTTACGCCGAGTCTCCAAGATGGCATTATTACGGCGAGGTATGTGCTTCTCCTGGAACTGTGCGGAGCGTGCTCATTCATTCACATCGCCACAGGTGGACGCCCAAAACAGGTTCACGGGAAAGTCGTTCGAGATTCGCCCTACGGGCGTAGCGCACGTCGATCTGTTCATCCCCGCCGAACGCGGCCCTGACTATCCCAAGCGCCATGGAAAAATTGCGGACAACAAGGTAATCGAGCACTTCAGCTGGAAGAAGGTCACCACCAACGTCTCTGGGTTTATTCTTGGATCGCCAACCATCGACCATTATGGCGATATGATCGTATGTTCTGTCATCCCTGAGCTCTCAGGCTGTTTGTCGGCAGATTTTCACCCTAAACATGATAACAGGTCACCAATCATCGCACGGGCGACGAGTGTGTATTGACGTTCAAGCCTCGGGGATGGAGGGGGAAAGACGCATTCGAGATCTCAGGGTACGTTGCTGATTCACAAGGTAACATCGCCTATGAGATAGCAGGGCGCTGGAATAGCCGACTGGTCGCGCGTCCCGTGGGTGCAGGGTCTGGATCACTGAACCCTGATGTGGCCGTCAGCGATCCTGACCCGCCACCGCGCTCCCCTTCGCCCACTTCAGAATTCATCTTACTCTGGCGAAACTCGGAAAAGCCTCCCGCGCCGTTCAATCTCACCCCGTTCGCGATCACGCTCAACGACTGTCCCGAAAACACGCTGAAGCCATACATGTGTCCCACCGACTGCCGGCTAAGACCGGATCAGCGCGCGTTCGAGAAGGGACTATACGAGTATGCAAATACCTTGAAGAGCAAGCAGGAGGAGTTCCAGAGGTTTATCAGAAAGGCCAGGGAAGAGGGCAGGATGCCGCCGCACAAGCCAAGGTGGTTTACGGCAGAGACAGAGGGCGACACAGGGGAAAGGGTCTGGACGCCTTCGAGGATCGGGAATGATTTGGAGTATTGGGCTCAGAGGGAGATGGTGTTCCTCACGGACGGCAGGGAAACTTGGAAGAATGTGGATCGTATCTTCGTTGATGATGAGCCTTGAGGCAGACGACTGGGTTTTTGTTATTTTATTTCTTAGCCCCTTTGAATCGAACCATGTTGTTGTATAATTGTCTTACACCAATCCGAGGAATGTATACATATCGTTATCCCAGTCGCAAAGTATCTGAACAAAGAACATACATACAAACAACAGTACATCCATGCCACATAAGTAAATTTCCAGGAGAAAGTATGAGATCGGAGAAAAGAATAGCGCATATGTTTGTCCGGATGCGTGATTCTGCATACTGGGGCAGGCTGTGCGATGCATGAGCTCTGAACAGCCTGCCCAAGCGTGGAGACCCAAGCGTCGAGCTGAGCGTCAAGCTTCAAGACTTGACATGTGGCACGTCAGTATATGCACGGGCGAGCGATACTGCACTTACCTCGACTTCGTACCCAAGCTTGCGAAGGCCCTCCTTGGCGGCCTCGTTCTTGGCGGCTTTCTTCGTGTTCCCGCGCCCTTTGCCCCAGCATTCGTTATTGATAATTGCCTTGGCAATCCAGAGGGGCGTCGCCTTGGTGCCCTCGCCCTTGCTGTCGGAGAAGGACCACTCAACAGACTTGCTCTCCTGCTGGAGCCTCTGATTGAACAGGCCGAGGTGGCCAACTATCGCGGTGGTGGGCGGAGGCGAGGGAGGTGGTGAGGCAAGAGAGGGAGGTGGATAGTATTGGTCGGTGGCATCGAGAGGGGGGAGACCGTGCTGGAAGCGGACGATGCGATAGGCCTCGCGGACGTAGGGGCGGAGAAGAGGACGCAGCCAGTCTTGGACGGCTTTGAGGCCCTGGTCTTGGTACAGACCGCCGACGTATGACTAGCGGGGTGATCAGGCTATGCGAGCTACAGAGTGAGGAGTATGACATTGACTTACCTCGAAGACATCCGCTAGGTCAGGATTGGACCGATCAGCGAGGTCCGGGATCTGAATCGCGACCAAGCATACCTTGAACATTGACAGATGCTTTGAGGGTGACGGACTGCGCGACGTGCAGGCGAAGACGGTCGGATAAGGAATATTTGACGGAGCTGAAGTAGAAAGTGTGAATATTGTCAGCTCAGTTACCACCAAATCGTCATGATGCATCCTACATGATTGCGAGGGTACTGTTGCCAACCACCAGAGCCCTAATTTTCTATGATTTTGCCGATCTATCAGGCAAGCGCAAACTCGCTGAATGCAGGGAATCAGATACATACCGTAGACGGCCCCACCCTCAAGTGAGGGAAAAGATCATAGATCAACTCTGTAACAACCAAGCCAAGCACCTGGTCTCCGAGATGCTCCAGTCTTGCTCAGAGTGAGCGATCTGCAGGGCTGTGTAAGGCAATGGTGGAGAACAGATTACTCACACCTCGTTGTCGGGACTAGGATCAGCAGGAGAATCCTCGAAGACGTGCGTCGGTCTGGCGGCGAAACTGCGATGCGTGAAGATCCGCTGGTGGATCTCGTACGAACGGATATCTGGCAGACGGGGAAGATCCTTGGGACCAAAATCGGGTCTGCGATTACGTATGAGCAGTCCGATGCCAAAGAGAAAGAGAGAGAAGGGGCACACGTACTTGAAAACGGACATGAGGACGAAACCTTCAAGGCAGTCGGATGGATCAAAGTCTTGCCAGGGAAGACTCTTGTTGAGAGGAGCTGGGGGGAGGCTGGCTATATAACGACAGCTAGCAGAAGCTCTTAAACCTAGGACAACAACGGGCTGTGACCACGAGACGAGCCTTGCAACATGCCGTGCTATCAACTAGTGGTGAATAAGGCATTGGACGCCCGTGATCATCATCGAATCATCCAGTGCTCAGAAGGTTTGACACAATCATCAATTTTCCTGATAAAGTCAGACTTACCTTTTCTCGCATCAAGCCACAGGAGACCTGGGAAATCCCTCCGGAGGCACAGCCGCTGAGACCAACTCGGAATTTTGACGGACAGGGGAACTATGGAATAGTACTGGAGGAAGAATCACCGGTAATAGTGAAGTTTTTTTAATGGCCTGTGCGCAGCGTTGCAGAGAGTGTAAGCCTTGAGGCAATCACTTCCAGCATTTCCTTCGTCAGTCAACTCTCAAGAATTCCTGGCGCTCATACGGCAAAGGCAGGAGATCATCGATTCTGAGCGTGACGCGTGCTGACGCGCGTCGAGGCTCCGACTCGGAAACTCCGATTGCGGGCCCTGGGCTGCCCTGGGACTCGAGTACTCAAATACTCCCACCTCATCTCATCGGGCTTAACGCTCATTCTCAGGCTCTTCAAAGGTACTTTCAACGAAGGTCTAAGTCCTAAAACTGAATGAAGCCTTATAACGCTATGGAGCGTGATTTTCTTACCATCTTGCCGACGAATCCGAACAGCCTGACTCTGTGACTCGTGAGTTTCATCTTGTGTATACGTGGTATCACTATCTGAATGGCATGGGCAGCTATTCCAGCACACGCTGGCAGGCCTTCCATTTGTAGAGAACATTCGTATCTTTATGAGCAACGTGTCCCTCGAGCGCGAAGATTGCAGTATACTCATGTGGGGCTCCCTGAGCTTGAGGATTCGATGCGTCCCGTGCACGTTTGTCATTCTTTTAAAAACCGGTACTAGGCAATACTAGGCAGCGCAGCCTCCTTGCCATAAATACCATGCTCAGTGTATAGTGATAGGATGCGGAGGCGAGCACGGCATCCTGAATCGCTTAGAGCTTTTTGTGGTCTGTCATCTGGATTCTGTCGAGAATCTTGCGGTGTTGTTTTCAAATCGTCGGTGTCGTTTTGTGTCTCCCTGTAGTTTCCTGTAGACGCCGACGCTCACTTGCTTCCCATAGAATAATATCATCATGGCTGCAACTTGTGGGAACTTCCCTCGTCCTCTGAATTCCGCTTGCATCTGTTCAAGCGTGATTTCACGGTTCGACGCGCAAAGAGACGGCTGTATATGTGTTTTCTCTTCTACAAGCGTCTATATGAGGACCGCCTTCCGCAAGGCAGTGGTTATTCCGCACATCGTTGCAGAGTTTGATGCTTGCCAATGGGTCCAATGACGAGCCTTCGCCCCAGACTGGTCTACTTGATCAAGATTCTGGCAGAAGGAAGTATTGCGGCTGCGCGGCATGGCGTCCCTTTGCGACGATAAACGTATGGGCCACATTATCACTGGGTCTGGTGAATTTGACAATCCGTTATCGCAGATGCCGTGGCTTCGTTGATGATTAATTATTGTCCTGCCGCTGCATCTGTAAACCTAAACCTTCTCCTGCCTACTACAGAGTGCTACAGAGCACTCCAGGAGAATTCCGAAGTACGTTTAGGTTTACAGATCAGTGTACTTACCTGCTGACAGGGGTCTATACAGTTACACAGTATGTACGATTTCAGGTGGTTTGATTGCGATCCAAACGGCGCTCCGAGTCCCAAAGGCTTATTTGCCATCGTTGCATATATGACATCTCGCATACGTAGACTTCCGATGGGTGCGTCGGCTTCGAGATATATATCTGAAATCGAATATGATTGGCTATCTGTGACATAGATGCCGACGTCCACCGGTATTAACCGTGATCCAAGCCTAATATACTTCAACGCGAACGATGTCCTAATCTTATCGCGCGCAATGCACTCATTCAATGGGTGTGATTAGAATACTTGATTTGCAAGTGTCAACTCTCCAGGTCCTCTTCCTCATCGACCCACGGGATTCGGTCAATGGGTTGGAGGAGGAGGGTTGGCGAGATCGTGTATCGTAGCTCGTTCAGGCGCTCTACAGTGATTCGAGCAGTCGGACGCACATCGGGGTCTTCACCAATCATGGACTGGAGTAATTGTATGGTCTCTGGCACATGCTCAAGGTGCTGAAAAAAGAAAGGTAAGAATGAGAGACAGACGGGAAGACATGCAAGCTCACCTGGAAGCAGTCAAGAAATGTCCTTCCGAGCTGCCAGACATCGCTCTTGAAGGGGCAATAAGGCTTACCAGATCGCATCTCGGGAGGTGCAGCACGAGCGTAATCGTCCCACGAGCTTGGCGGTCCCACCACAGTACGGGTGGCTGGATCAGAGCCGGACGAGAAGCGTACTGCCCACTCAAAGTCGATGATGTAGTAGCGTGGTAGATGAAAATTTCTGGGACTACCGTGATGCTCGGGGTCTCAATATCCTTGACGACACGAATATAGCATGTTGTCAGTGAACAGATCCTGTTCAAACCGTGAGTCCATTGCGCGAGATAGAGGAGGGATAAGGACACATACACGATGAGCAATACTACGATCGTGAAGAAATGCTACACCCTGAATTGATGTCAGCACAATGAACGAAATCGCGAATTAATTAGCACACCTCAAGGATTTGATTCATAGCGTCAACCGCTTCCACCATTGACGAGAACCAAGGAATGTGAAAAGCATAGCTAATCAAAGGGAAAACTCCGAAGACAAGGTTGCCACAGGGAAACTGCTGAAGCAAAGGAAGTGAATGATTCCTGTCGATGCCAGCAACTGCGCCGGTTGCCACATGTTGCAGGCAATCCACAGTATTTGCACCTGTGACCCCGTCGCTGAGCAGAACGATGAGAACTTCTCGATCGTCAATGGTGCGTGCGGGGCAGTGGGTCGTGGGCTGGGATGAGAGAAGCAGATTAGTACAGCAGCATAGTTCAAGTAAGCATGTACACTCGCGAATGGAAAAAAAGGATGGGTCGCGCGTAGCACTATATTCCGTGTCGTAGCTGAACCCATCCGGTGTTCGGAGATGATCATTGGGGGCAAATAGTGAGTCTATTCCGCGGGACTTCCAAAGTTGATACCCTTTGGCTTGGAAGAAGTCACGACGCGGATACCACAGCTCCTTGTAGGACTTTTCAGTAGCCTTCCATTCTGTCAAAGAGGGTGCCTATCGTGAGTTATAGATAGTCAGATCGTCTGTTCTGGCTCTGAGGCCTGAACCAAGAACCAAGAAATTGCACCTTTTTTGTGGGGAAAAGTAGATGAGTGACGAGGCCCCAGATATTTGTTGTAAAAGTCAACAGCTGCTGGGCATAGTATTCAAGGAGATTCCCTATCATGGTGACGAAGAACGCTGAGGAAAGCAAGACGTCAGGGACTGATAGAGGACTGGAAGGCATCAGAGTGAATCCAATGTCAAAGTTGTCAACATGTAAACGGGTCAATATACGTACAAACACTGCACTCTGACTATGTATTTGCGTGCTTATCTGTCGCGCCTGCTCGGAATTGCAGACGTTCAACCGGTCATGTAGAGTATGGTCCAGGAACAAGCTAGAATTATGTTGTTATAACTTACATGACAGCCTGACTACTTTCCGAAGCTCATGCAGTTATTTCCTTGCAGCTTGAAGTCCGGGATCGCGGAGCTTGAATCGCAACGGAAAGACAATACTTCCGAGTTGATGCGTACTTCACATAAGATTGGGCAGAGTGCCTCGAGCGGTTTCTGAATTGGGTACTACATACACCTGTATGTACTACATATGGCTGCATAGCGAAAAATGGACACTTACGCCTGACAAAATTGTGGATAGGCTTCTGCTTTCAGCAGCCTACACAATTTGGAATGCGAAGCTTTAAAAAAAATCAGTTAGTATCTATGTGTCGGTCTTGCAGCACAGGCTCAAGTGCTTGATGAGCACTCAAACTCAATTCGCAATGCACTTGAATAGCTTTCGTCTGCACCAACGTGCAAAAAAAAGTCGATTACAGGTTTAAGTCGAACATGAAGACGCTTTGGACGATGGCAACCAATGAATTCCCTCGGGCGAACATCAGAACCTTGACAAACTTCTCACTAGGACCCCTGAGGATACTGACTCGAACTGCCTGCTGGCCTAGTCACAGCCAGTCTACTAGGCATAGGCGACGCTATCAGCAGCACAAATTTGTATGGCTCTGCTCTACAGTGGTGGGTTATACCGTACACTATAAAGCGAACAGAGGCTGTTTTCCCCAGCACTTTACACCACACCCTCCTCAACATACCACTGATCTATGGCAGAGAACAACACGGTACGCACATTCACAGGTTTAATACTCGCCGTTTACTGCCGGGCTTACTATGATTACACACAGACTCAGCAGTTCTCCCGACAGACGCGGCTGGTACTCGTCGATGGGCCATTATGTGGGGGTGCGCGTTGCACTGGGCGAGAGTGATGTTCGTCAACTGACCGTTGTGGGTATAAACGATGAATCAACTGGTAAATTATCAGATCAACTCTCCAACTTACCTCCTTGGCTTCCTCGACTTCAAACTGCAGAAAATTCATAGGTATCGCTGCGGGCCTTGGTTCGTGTCTCTGTGTGTCTATGAATAATTCTTCAAACTAATGAATATTTGTTATATGAGACAGCCCCGCGGGAACTCCTCTTACTAATCGACCTCCCAATTAGAAGTGGTAGGACGCGCAGGCCCCATGAAGTGTAGAGACTGCATATCGTCCGCACGCTCTGGACCTGAAGCGCAGCCAACTGAAACGGAGTATCAATCTATATATTCACTGTATTACTTACAAGAAATAATCCGCATATCCGCCTGAGACTGATTGTACTTCGCCTGACGAATTTGTAAATCAAGCAAATAAGTGTGTGGGATCTCACTAACATCGATAGAGAAATGACTCACTGTATCCATACTGCACTCATGGGAAAGGAAAGCCCTTGAGAGGCGCCGCCGAAGCTGTATCATTCTTCGTTTGTGCCATAAGTCCCTCATAGCTCCTGGCAACATCCTGTTTTCGTCCATCAACGTACGATCAGAGCCAAATATTACATGGACCAGAGACACTGATACCAAGGGCTGAACAATAGACCGCACCTCCTTTCCCATTTCCGAAAGGGCGTTCATTGTGAAATCGTGGACATGCAGACCGCGCTCAACGATCCGCGCGCACGCATTCATACGGTGTTTTTGTGCCGCTTGCTGTTGCTTGGGTGCAAGGGCATGCTTTTTGGACTGTTCGAATCAATGTGCAGTCAAAGGGCGGAAGCTCCAATGCACAGGTAGTTGAGCTTGAGCGGGACCGTACCGAGAAGCTGAAAGAGGGGGCTCAGGGCTGGGCATGGACCTAGGAAAGTGCAATCGCAAACGCCCCCAAAATGATCATCCGTCACCGTATCTGGGACGACTGCGCACGGGGTCGTGAAATCTGAGAATGAGCCTGGCATATACCATGTGCCGCAAATATATTGATTGTCAACAATCGAAGNTTCGGATAAACTGCGATGACGAATACCATCATGATATTATCGTGCACTAAGCATTAGTCAGATAAAACAAAAATAAGATGCAAAGATCAATTCTCCAGTTCATCCTCCTCAATCCACGGGATCTCGTCGATGGGTTGCTGGAGGATGCTGGGCGAAATCGTAAAGCGTAGTTCGTTCAGGCGCTTCAACGCAGCACGAGCTGTTGGGCGAGCATCGGGGTCATCGGCAATCATCGAGCGAAGGAGCTGAATGACGTCCGGAACATGTTCGAGGTGCTGGATCGAAGAGGGTATGAGCTGGGTCAAGAGAAAGACTGCTGCAAACCCACCTGGAAGCAGTCGAGGAATGTCCTACCGAGCTGCCAGATGTCACTCTTGAAGGGACAATGAGGCTTCTCGGTTCGCATCTCTGGAGGTGCAGCACGAGCATAATCGTCCCACGAGTTTGGTGGTCCCACCACAGTACGAGTGGCTGGATCAGAGTCGGTTGAGAATCGTACTGCCCATTCGAAATCGATGATATAGTAGCGGGGTAGATGGAAGTCCCGCGGTTGTCCGGAACGCTTGGGGTCCTTGTAACCATAACGAGACGAATATAGCATGTTGTCATTGAACAGATCCTGTATTCAACCCTGAGTACAGTGCGAAACATAGGAGGGTTGTTAGAATACTTACACGATGAGCGACGTTACGGTCATGGAGAAATGATACGCCCTGTATTGAAGTCAAAAAAAAAAGAACGAAAGGCATAAAAATATGCAGCGCACCTCGAGAATTTGACTCATAGCATCGACCGCCTCTGTCATTGATGAAAACCATGGAATATGGAAGGGGTGGCCAACCAGGGGGAAAACACCGAAGACAAGATTGCCACAGCACAGCTGCTGAAGCAACGGTAATGTGTGATTCCTATCGATGCCAGCGACCGCACCAGTTGCCACATGTTGCAGGCAATCAACAGTATTGACACCTGTGACACCGTCGCTGAGAAGAACGATGAGAATGTCTCGATTGTCGATTGTCCGTGCGGGGCATTGATTTGTTCGCTGGCATTAGGGAGCAGCGTATTAGAAGGTTTGTAGTAGGGCAGGTACGATGTGCACTTACATATTGATAATAGAAATGGTCACGCATAGAGCTATATTCCATCTCGTAACTAAACCCGTCCGGTGTACGAGGATCATCGTTGGGAGGCAAGAGAGGGCCGTTTCCGGATGACTTCCAGAGTTGATATCCTTTGCCCTGGAAAAAGTGACGACGCGGATACCACAGCTCCTTGTACGCTAATTCTCCTGCAGTTGCCTTCCATTCTGGCAATGACGGAACCTGTGAAAAATCGCGACTCAGCACGTCCGCTATGCCTTCGCGCTAAAAAATCGCACCTTTTGCATGGGTAAAAGTATACGAGTGACGAAGTCCCAAAGGTATTCAGCGAGAATCAACGGTCGTTGCGCATAATGTGTGAGCACCAACATGGCGGCGACCTATGTAGTTGAACACAGGGTAATCACAAGCACTTCCATTTTGAACTTCATGCATCATGCATCATACATTATGACTCAGGCTGGACATCGTGGGAGAAGATTATCGACACATAACCTTGATTATGTGTGTTCGGGCGTTTGGCAAGGACTCGAGCTGATCTTCACTTTTTCAGACGTGTTGTATGTGTGGATCTATTCCCGCTTCTATCGAACAATACTTAGAGCACCCTGAACACCTGTGCGTTTCGTCGGACTCTTCCGGTGGACTGGTTCCGATCACGGTTTGTACAGAATTTGAGTGAGGAAAAGGAAAATCGCGGAGTCTTAAACCTGACGGAGGAGTTTCTGGACGTCGATGCCCAATGATGCGCAGATGCGCAGCGGCAAAAATTATTAGTAGTTATGTGAGCCTGTATGAGACCATTTAGATTGTAAACTATTCTCAATGGATAAAGTCTTTTTCATCACCGTGTTGGGATCAGTTTATCCTGGTTTTAACAAAACAGAAATTTCAAAATGGAAGGTGGAGAAATAAGTGTCGTACTGTATGGCGGATCGACGGACGTTGGGACCCTGATAAACACTGACTCGGACACTGGTCCTGTGATAGTACAGGTTTCGTAGCGGCGCAAGCTTGACCCTATCAGAAGCATCAGGTAGGTGGTTTGGACATGCGGCACTGTGGTGCGGTACAGTATATAAACCCACCGGTCGACTGCTGCCTACACTCAGGCCATTCTCCCCGTAACGCCTTCTACCACTTCACCATCTTATCTCACTGATTCATGGCAGAGAACTACCCGGTACGCATATGGTCAGGTTACGGAGGTTGCTGCTGCTGCTGGACTCACATGTGGACTTTCAGCACCGTCAGGCTCCCCGACAGACACGACAGGTAATTGTCGACGGATTTTACGTGGGAAGGCGTTCTGAGCTGGGTGAAAGTAGGGTTCGTCAGTTGACCGCGGTGTCAGTGAATTTGAATGGGCTAAAAAAAAACTCTAGTCAAACGCCCTAACGTATACCCTCGAATTTGCCGACGCCGATGGAGTGCGGATTCTAAGGAGTCGATGCACAGCCTGGTGCGTGCATGCATATCTGGATGGTGACTCTTCATATTTATTATAGGCGTTTTACAGTCCCGCGGGCACTCCCCTAACCAACCGACCTCCTCGTTCGGATTGAGACACGCAGGTAGAGACTACGTGCCGTTTGCACGGTCCACGCCTAACAATGTGCTTCTCGGTGACCTGAAACCCCATACAGAAATAACAGAGACTGGAAATTGAGTATCAATCAATGTGTACAATGTATTACTTACGAGGAGTAGTCTGCATATCTGCCTCGCCAATGAGAACGACTGTACACCGCCTGATGAATTAGTAGATTAAAGCAAGGAGGGGTGACGAATCTCGACAACATCGATAATGAGATGACTTACTGAATACAGACTGTACAGTATGGGAAAACGGAGAGGCGCCACCGAAATTGCACCATAAATCACCCATGACTCCTGGCGATATCCCGTTTTTGTTCATCACCGTACGGTCAACGCCAGATATCACATGGACCAGAGGAAAATAGGTCCAGGAGCAATAAACGTACCTCTGCTTCCATTTTTGTGTCGCTTAACTGGATGTAGAGCTTATTTTGCGGAACACTGTTTGAATTATTGTATAGGCAAAAAGGAGGAATTTCTAGTGCACAGGTAGTTGAGCTTGAGCGGGACCGTATCGAGAAGCTACAAGAACGGACTCAGGGGTGAGCATCGACCTGGGAAAGGGCAATGGCATACTTCCCCAAAATAATTTGAATCTGTTTCATTATAAATGATTGGAAACCTAATTGCACAATTGTCATCAAGACACTATCTCGCGTTGCGCGTTAGTTATGTGGTTATGTGTGGTGAAGATAGCACGCAAGCATCAGCTAACCAATTCCTCATCATCAACCAACGGAATCTCGTCGATAGGTTGTTGGAGGATGTTGGGCGAGATAGTGACCCGTAGCTCGTTCAAGCACTCCAATACAGCACGAGCCGTCGGGCGGGCGTCGGGGTCATCGGCAATCATCGATCGAAGAAGGTCTATAACTTCCGGTACATGCTCGAGGTGCTGGACCGAGAAGGTAAGAGTTATGTGGAGAGACAGACGCAAAGACATGCCTGCCCACCTGGAAACAGTCGAGGAAAGTCCTGCCGACCTGCCAGACATCACTCTTGAAGGGGCAATAAGGCTTGCCAGATCGCATCTCGGGAGGTGCGGCACGACCGTAATTGTTACGCGAGCTTGGTGGTCCCACCACAGTAGTACGGGTTGCTGGATCAGAGTCGGATGAGAAGCGCACCGCCCACTCAAAGTCGATGATGTAGTAGCGGGGTAGATGGAAGTCTCTAGGGCTACCGTAACGCTCGGGGTCGAAATAACCTGGTCGACACGAATATAGCATGTTGTCGGTGAACAGATCCTGTTTAAACCGTGAGTCCCATGCATAGAACAGAACGGTAATAAGAACACGTACACGATGAGCAATGCTACGATCGTGGAGAAATGCCACACCCTGAGTTGAAGTCAACAGAATGTACGAAAATGCGAAACACTTAGCACACCTCAAGGACTTGACTCATTGCATCGACTGCTTCCGTCATTGACGAGAACCATGGAAAGTGGAAAGGGTACCCTACCAAGGGGAAAACTCCGAAGATAAGATTGCCGTAGTGAAGCTGTTGGAGCAAGGGAAGTGTATGATTCCTGTCGATACCAGCGACAGCGCCAGTTGCCACATGTTGCAAGCATTCGATAGTATTGATGCCTGTGGCACCATCGCTGAGGAGAACAATGAGAACGTCTCGATCGTCGATGGTGCGCGCGGGGCAGTGAATGGTCCGCTGCCATGTAAGCAGCAGGTTAGTCGAGGAACAGAGTGCAATAATACATGTACGCTCACAAGTGGCGAAAAAGAATGGGGACGCGTAGCGCTATATTCTAGCTCGTAGCTGAATCCATCTGGTGTGCGAGGGTTATCATTAGGTGGCGACAGCAAGCCGTTTCTGCGAGACTTCCAAAGTTGATACCCTTTGCCTCGGAAAAAGTGACGGCGCGGATACCAGAGTTCCATGTAGGACCTTTCCAGTATAGTAGCCTTCCATTCTGGCAGAGACGGAGCCTGTGATGAATCTTGGCTCAGCGCATCCGCTACGTCTTCAGTTGAGCCAATAATCGCACCTCTGTGGGAGTAAAAAGAAAATGAATAGCGAGGTCCCAGAGATGTTCAGCGAAAGTCAGCAGTCGGGGCAGATAGTGTACAAGCGAAATTCCCATCATAATGGTGGCTCATGTGAACGTTGAGCGAAAGCAAGACTAATCAGCATAGGCTTGGTTGTCAACTGGACATCATGTCAAAAATCAGGTGACCGCTTGAACATATATTACACTGTACTTAATAACATCCGCCTGCGGCGCGCTGAGAAGGATTGTATATCGCCAAATAAATTAGTAGATAAAGACAGCAGACTTGCCGTGTCTTGATACGATCTCCGGTGCGGCTAGGTCTATCTCTACACCACAGGAACGGAGACAGGCGCCGCTGAAGCTGATACGACCTCGTTTGTGCCCTTCATCCCTTCCGTTCCACTCTTGGCGGCTTCCTGTTCCTGTTCATTAACATAGGTGCCAACAATCGTATGGAGCAGGAAGAAGAAAAAAGGATATAAAACAGAGAAACCAGACGCACCTCTTTTTCCTTCTTCAATTTGGCCTTCATCGCGAAATAATCGACGTGCAGTCCGCACTCGGTCTTCTCCTCCTTACCCGCCCAGCGGCCTGCGCGCTCACCCTCATCGCCCTCCCCGCTCTTTACCGTACTGTGCCAGTCACCGACGCTCTTGTAACCCTGACTGAGGAGCTTGTTGTGCGGGACATTGTTGGACTTGATGTACCAGTCAACAAGGTGAAAGTTCCAGGCAAAGAGCGGGTTAAGCTTGAGCAGGCCCGTTGAGTCCACCTCGAGAGGCTGCAGGGACGCGCGCGCGGCTCCTTGCGAGGCACGGCGGCCTGTGATGACGGATTTGACGCCGAGCTCCTCATATGCGCGGCGCGCAGGCTCGACCTATGCAAGGAAACCGTCAATTTAAGCGGGATTCAATAGACAAACGGCTTCCTTGAGCAAACCTTTACGATGAAATCATACTTGTCCTCGTCCGTCTCCCACAACTTTTGCCCGTATTTTGTCCCAAAACCCTCGACTGTCTCGCATCCGTCGGGCCTATATACCGTTACGGGCACGCCGTACCGCTTCTTCACGTCCTCCACGAGCTCGTACGTCTCCGGGAAGTGATATAGTGTATCCAAGAAGATCAGCGGGGGCGGTGACTGTGTAATTTTGGAAAGCATGTCAATGGCAACAAGTCCCGTGAGGCCGAAGGCGGTCGTTTGGTATAGGCTCGGGAGGTAGTCGATGGCCCATTGCAGGATCTCTTCGGGGGTGAGAGGGTTCAAATAGGCGTTGATCTTGTCAAGATCGTCTTGCGATATGGGGAGTTGGAGGGGTTTAGGGAGGTCGGGTGCCAGTGTGGGCGTTGGGGCAGACATCGCAGTCGTGGTAGAATTTGCGTAGATGACAAGTCGGTGATACTGATCGCCGAGTGAGGCTTTTATCGCAAGAGCGGCTACACTCTAGCCACCGATTTGTTCGCGCTATAGGCTTCGACTGAGTGGTGTATATTGTGGACTGTGACGCGGCATTGATTTTGGATTTTATCAAGGGAAAGAACGTGATGATTGCGCACAAATCGTCCCACCACTTGATCGACGTGTAAGGCATACACTGACAGAAAAGGTTCAAGACACAAAGCACATCACAATTAGACTGGTGACCGAGTCTCTATGGCGTAGTGACGGACAAGTCTAGTACTACGATCTACTACGATATAGACATCACAATGGACAATCAAAGTCGTTCATGTATGACCAAACGTGCAATAAGTCTACTCAAACATGCGTGGGTATCAAATTACACTGTACAATCCAAAATCGAATTCGAAACTAGATAGAAATGTCAAAACTCTTTCCACTCGTCCCAGTCATCTGCCTTCTTCGACGGTGCGGTCGGTTGCTGACTGGAACCAAGTCCAGACGACGAGGGCGGGTGCGAGGACGAGACGCCTTGAGAGTACTCGCCAAAGAAATCGTCGTCGTCGCCATCATTGTATAACGCCGAAGTTTCCTCTTCAGGATGCTGATTAGCAAGTCCATAGCCTCTCTTCGACGGACTGTTGACGCCCACGCGCTCCTTCACTCCCTCGACCACACCGCCGACCTGCCCCGCCACATCCACGCCAAACTGACTTTTACTCCACTGGTTGGCGCTGCGACCTACCTCTCCCGCTCGACGGCTGGCCTCGGACACGTATCCGCGTACACCGGCTTGGAAGTTCGGGTCCGTGACGCGTTCTACGCCAGGTTGAATGATACTCTGGTTGACTACGCGCGAAGCGCCTACGACAGCAGAGGAAAACATCGACCAGCCCTTGCTGAGCGCCGTCATTGGATTCTCCTGTAACTCAGCAAGAGAAGGTGCTGCGCGAGAGGAGAGCCCATAGGAAGGGTGCTGTGAATCAAGTTGAGGTGACGGTGTGTTACCAAAGCCTTGATACCGACCACCTTGAGAAGGCGGGAGATGATCAGGGCGAGACGCATTGACAGAACCAAGAGAGGAAAAATAAGTCTCGTTAGCGTTTTTTTTGGTCCATGCTGAAGGAAGTGGGATTGGGGCTGGTGGGGGCGGAGGAGAAGGAGGGTGAGCCAGTGCGCACGGAGTTGGTGCGATTGGAGGTGCGGGATTTGCGGAGACCTTGGGCTGAGGACGGTCGACCTGGTGAGCCGACACTGCTTCCTGGTGACGTGTAGCCCTCTGGAGGGGCGGATGGAGACCATGGCTTATCTTGCAATGCAGCATCCAGCTACCATGAAACGTCAACGACGAGAACCGCTCAAAGCCTACAAACCTTATGTACCTTTTCGCGGTATTGAGTCGCTGCCCAGCAATGATACTTATCATATGAGCTCATGTCTTCTTTGTATCCACCCTGTTCAGCTGGGCTATATGACTTCATGAAGTCCATGAACGGGCCATTCCCACCAAGCTAAATATACACGAAAGATGAGATTAGATACCGGGAAGTAAATATTAAGTTCCACAGACCTTCATCCGCTTAATCTGCTCATCCTGCCAAGTATCCATCGACACGGACCGCACAAAACTGAACGGTATGCGCGCGTTGGCCTCTCGCGAAGACGAGAACAAGGATACACGCTCACCTGATGTGCACGCCAAAGCCTCTGTGGGTGCCCGCACATTGGAGGCAGAGAAATACGGCGAAGCTAGCAGGAATTATTGGAACAAAATCACAGTTGAACCCGTGCGGTATCTAACCTGAGGGATGCCCATTGCGGATTTGGATTACCACAGTCGGCGCAAGTTTTGTTCTTTAGATCCTCGCGCTTTATCAGCTCCTGAAGAGTGCGTCTATGGGCAACTTGATCTGCCATTATTTGGATATCGAGAAAAGTGTGCGTGAGATGAATGGAGGAATGTGCGCTGGCGCACTGAGCATGATGACGATTAATCGTGGGAACAACATTCTTCTTTCTGCTTTGCTTCACAAGTTGGGCGCTTATTTTTGCAGAGGAGTGAAGGCAGTACCTTTCTATTCAGCACTCCTATTCAAGCTCTGAGAAGCTTGATCAAAGCTAGCATCAAGGAGGACCAGCAAAGTCGGTTCGAAGAAATGAGCTCATATATACATAGGAACCAGAGACGGTGCCGGTGTTGAAGCTCCCGAGGCGGTCAATCGAATAAGGACAGAAAATCTCAAGCTGATGGAACTGGTTTGTTTTTTTGGGCGAACTACCCGTCGCCGATGCAGGTATTTGTGAGAAACCGAGATGTAATTCCCGCCGCTGAACGATGAGAGTGATCCGAAGATTAGATTGCTGTTGGATGGTGCAAAATGGACACGATAAGATTCGCGGGGTTCCAAATTTACACTTGCCTGTCGAGGCTTTCGCGTTCAGTCGCCACACCGCCAGCTTCCCTCGAGCCCTCCTCTCACTACCATCTTCCCTTCTACCCGACGACAACCAGCCCTTTCCTGTCCTTCTATCATTTAAAACCGGTGCGTTGACGAGCATCTTTGCGGCGCGGCGCGGCGCTAGTATCAACAGATTCTCTCGCAATTCATCGCGTTCAATTGCAATTCGTTCCACTACACTGGGTCAGACCGTCTCACTGTCCGGTAACCGCTTCCTACCACCTCCCCGCCTTCCTCTGCGACTGCCTCTGCTTTCTGACACCGATACGTGGGAGTATCTGAGGCTCGCGCACTTCATAAGAAGTATTCTGGCCCTTTGAATTTCTTCGACCCTTCGACCCTCCTCCTCTCCTCTCTACTGCCACTATCTCCTCATAACAACGCCCCTCTTGAATACTACACATATTCGCCATGATCCAAAAGACCAATGCCCGTAGCGGAAGCACTGCGGTAGCTCCTTATCGCCAGAGCACCACCTTGAATAACGACGGTCCCCCTGCTTGGGGGACTGGTGGAACCGCAAGTCAGTCTAGTTTCCTAGTCTCACGGTCATGTATTCATACCTATCAGCGCAGATTTTACTCGCTTGAGATGGTACAACAACCCTTGCGAGCCCGAATGTGTGGGTTCGGTGATAAAGTGCGTAAATATTTACTTTTGTTATTGTGTGGGAATGATGCTAGAATCCGACGATGCAGGATCGACGACCGTTAGCACCAGCAGCGGTTGCCAAGATGGTAGTTAAGAACGAGGATAACAGCATAGTCGACGAAGAGTCCGTCATTTCTCTCTGACATGCGGCTTCCATTCGACTCTGGACTGATTGTGTCTATTAGTGATATAGACTGTTCGTTCTTTCTGGTGACAGCCGATCTTTGGTCTTCAGATGGAAAACACGAGATGAATCTCGTCCTTCACCCAACGTTTTCGGATCGCTATATAACGACACACGCACCGAAGCGGAAGCGCGGGTATGCACGTCCGCCCTCAATACAAGTCCCTGGCGATCGCCAAAGTCCAACACTCCAAAAGATATCCCCCGAAATGAATGGCGAAACTCAGGTATCAATAATCTTATCAGATAACAATCAGGCTCTTGACAATTTTAAAGCACACAGGCTTCACGCCCTTGGTAGTCCCTTCGAACCCAGGGTATAATTCACATATTTATCCCTTCTCCGCCCCGCCGCCGCCCCTTGCGCCGGACTGCAACCATTTCCAGCCCGCCTTGACTTACAATTCAATGCCAGATGCCTCCAACTGGACTTATAACATGCAGACTGCCCCTCAGACTTCACCCTATCCATCACTTCCCTCCGTGTCCCGCTTCTTGGGGTCCGGTGTGGTAACGAGCTTGACCAATGGCGCATCTAACGGCAGAGCGTCAGGAACCGTGATGGCAAACTCATGGCAGACCGACGCCGATGCGGACAGTAATCCTTACCGTACGTGGAGCACGGATTCTCAGTATGGGACATTGGATCCTCTTGGTTCAGCTCCCATGTCGGCGTCGTCCGGGGCACTTGCTTCCGAACTCCCGCATCGTCCAACAGCATCCGCACAAGCGTTTGGACAGTATTCGACGATCGAGCTTCGGCCCGCCAATACCACTCCGAACCAACCAAATTCATCTCCGAGGTCAGACACGTACACGACGACATCTTCTACCGCAGAGCCATCCCCAGATAGCATGATCGCGGGCCCACACAATCCACCATATGACCAGTCCATGTATGCGTCTGCGTCCTATGCCCAACGCCCTCACCGAGACCCCTACTCCCAAGGGTCCTATACTAAGTCGCCCACATCTCCGTCATCCACAATACCTCCGCTCCCTCGTCATACGTATGCTCGTACCCTCGTAGGCCTTTTATGTGCAAACGCGTGTCGACTGCTGGACGAGCGCCGTAAGCCTGGGATATTCTTCCTTTTCCAAGACCTCTCCATTCGCACAGAAGGTAAGCTCCTATCCCACGAGTCTTCACAGACCCCACACGTGTATGCTCTGGCTTGCTGCCGCTGCGCAGCAAACCAAAGATTCAATCTAATAAAGCAATCCTTTTATTCGTAAATAGGATCATTCCGTCTGCGGCTGCGTCTCTTGAATATTGGCGCGTGAGCACAGCCGTTTTGATGCACCTCTCATGCGAATAAGTCATACTGACCATGACCATCTCACTCACGCGGTGCCGTTTTTTCTTGCCCTTCAGTGCACTAGAGCCAGGGTCGAACGGGCCTCCACGCGTGCACACTGATGTTTCACCTGTCCTAGCCCAAACATTCACAGATCAGTTTGACGTCTACTCCGCCAAGCGCTTTCCGGGGGTCCCTGGTAAGTCCGAGCCCATTCATCTTACAAGCCCTGTGCACGATTGGATCCTGGCGGACAAGCGCCAGACGCGTGCCTGGGGCGCACGCTCATTTATCATCCAATACTGGCGCTGATCGGGTTTGGTTTGCGACTACTACAGATACTACCGCACTCTCTATCGCATTTGGGAACCAGGGTCAGAAGTTGCCGCTGGTGAGTCGTCGACGTTTTTAACATTCAGATATGCAGGGTGGGACGAGATGCTGATTGACATTTCACTAGCGGAACCGCCATGGGCCAAGCAAGAACGGCTGTCGTCGTCGGCGCGGTATCTCTTCCGAAGACGATTCGGACATTGCGTGATGATGAGTGAGGAACGTATCATAACCCTAGTATCGGAATCCTACTGTCGCTGCTGTCCTGGTTCTCATCGCTTTCCTGCCTTCTGTACACAATGTTATTATTAGATGGGGTGGGCTGTCTGTTCCGCCAGGTATTGTCACTTTCTTTGCAAATGTAGTCACGGTCGTATGAATGTATGGATGTATGGACGTTGTGTCAAAAGTTCAGCCAATTAGCTCGCAAAGACCTTCTCCATCTCCTCCTTCGCGCTCTGCTGCCACTGATGTTCCCGCACCGCCGTGACGGTCTTGGGACACAGCCGACGAATCCTGCCGAGAATCTCAGCAGCCTCGACCTCCTTGTTCTCGTCCCAGTCATTGCCCTCCGGCACGTCCGAATCGGCCGGCAAGATCGGCTGCACCAAGCGACCCGACTCGAGCTGGTTGAGCACCCTCGACAGGAGCCACAGCGTCGCCTGATGGGGCCGCCAGACGTTCCACGAGGGCGAGATCTGGTAGAGGACGTGGAGGGGGTGCGCAAAGTCGCCCCGCCGTCCCTCTTCGGGGTTCTCGAGCGAGACCTGGTCTATGTTCCATTCCGCGAGCGCGCTCGCTGCCGCGCGCCGCGCGGCGCTCGTGGGCCCTTCCCGCACGGGCTTGACATCGTCCTCGTCGAGCTCCTCCACGGGCCTTTCGTCGTCGAACGTGAGCGGCGTCTGCGGGGGTGTACTGGCGCTTCGCGATCATGCGCTCTGTCTGACGTTGGTAGGGAAAGACGACCCTCTCCAGGATTTGGAACGCACGCTCGGGTTCGCCGGCGCGGATGAGGACCACGGCCAAGTGGTTCCAGTTGTGCGAGTCGAACGCGAAGCCGAGGCCCTTGAGCTTCTGCCACACCTCCGCGACCTCTTCGTGGAAGCCGGCGCTGGAGAGCACGTCGATGTAGATGGAGAGGGGGACGCAGAGGATGTTCGCCTGACGCTGCAAGTCTTCCCGCGGCCGCTCGGCGTCGGAGGGATCGAAGAGCGCTTCGACCTGCGAGTAACGCAGCCCGAGCCGGAAGATCTGCTGCCACACCTGACGCGCGGACTGGACGTCCCGCGTGTTGCGGTAGGCGTTGAGCAGCAGCGTCAGCATGCTCAGCGTCGGCTCCCCTCCGCTGTCCATCATGTCCTGGAACAGCTTCTCCACCTCTTCGGGTTGCGAGTTGCGCGAATACGAGGCCATCAGAGGACCGTAGATGTGCTCGAATCCGGATAGACGGGAAGGCCCGCTCACGAGCCAAGTCCGCTGTTTTGGGTCCGTGTCCATGAGAGAACGGAGGAAACCTTGGGCCAGTCGAATGCTCTCTTCGTTCCCTTCGTTACTATACCCCCGCAGGATGGAGCCGAACGTGATGGAGGTGGCCTGAATGCCCCGGGCGAGCATGTCGTCGTACACCTTCTTCGCCTTCAGTTTGTTACCCAATCGTAAATAGCCTGCCATGATTATGGTAAGAGCGTAGGCATTGATATGCAAACCCGTCTCCCAATCCTTCGAGAACTTCTCGAGCTCCCTGAAAATGCTCGTCGCGACGTCCATGAGTCCCGCGTCGCACGCAGACTGGATCAGGAGAGAAAAGGTATGGATGGTCGGACGCACGCCAGCATCTTCGATCTTGCGAAAGACGTCGGACACGACCCTAAAGGGGGCACCGAGAAGGACGTAGGACTTGAGCAGGATGTTGAACACATCGACGCGAGGACGTATTTGTCGCGTTTTTGACGTCATCATGTAGTCGAAGGCCCTGATGACGCCTCGCCAGGAGCCGGACTCTGCGTGCGCGTTCATGAGCGCACCGATCATCTGTCGATCTGGAACGATGCCCTCCCGTAGCGCGCGCTTGTACAACGCCTCGGCCGCCACTGGATCCCTTCGCTGCGCCAACAGCGTGATGACCGTCGTGTAGGTGATCGACTTTGGCTTGAGACCGTTCTTTCGCATCTGGTCCATGATGGTGGCAATCGCGTCGATCTCGCCACGCATAGCGAAGCTGTTGAGGATGACCTCGTATACATAATGGTCTGGATTGATGCCGGCCGACATCATCGTCTCCAACCAGAGGTTCATGCCATCGTAATCCCGACACTGAGCATGGGCCATGATCAACGCAGTGTAGTGATGGATATTCGGTCGATTCTTCTGTGTACCTTCGTTACCCTGGGAAACAGGGAAATAGTGGCGAAACATTCCGACGACGCGTGAGGCGTCGCCGTTGACGGCGGACGCGTGTAGCTTCAAGGCGATGCTGGCCAGTCCGAGGGCTTTCCTTTTTACCAGCATCCCAAAATACTCGTTTGCGTGAGCCACATCGCCTTGCAACGCGAACAGATGAAGGCCGGTAAACACAAAGTCCCTTGGCTCAGCCCCGGGCTCGACATAGTTGGTCAAGGTCGAGAACAGAGTGTTCGCAAGCTCAAAAGCTCTGGTGCGGGTAAGAGACCGGACCAGCTCCAATTGCAGCGTGAGACTCGGTCGCAATAACTGGCGATGCATTTCCTCAAGGACAGCGAGGGCGTCCTCGGGGGCGCCCCTGAACATCATAAAGGTGACGAGAAGCTCTCCCATCCGTATTCGTTCCACCTTGGCGCCGTGATCCTTACGGCCGGCCATGACGGCAGCAGGAAACTCGATCTCGTCAAGCATGGCAAACGCGGTGTCGGACAGCGACTGGAGCGCGCCGTTGACGGATCTGGCGTGATCTTTGAACTGTGGACTGAATATGCGCTCACCGACCGCGTCCCACTCTGTCACGATGATGTCGAGGACCTTGACGGGACCACCGACACGGAATGAAGCCGAGAGGACGCTCTCGTACGTCCTCAACTCTACGGCCGGGTCCACGCGTTTGCGAAGCGTGTTGATTCGTGGAAACCCGGTCAGGGCGTCTGAGACGTCGCCCGTGATCGCAGCGCAGCGCACCAAGAGACAGTGTCGTGTGAAATCGTCTTCAGAGGATGGCTCGATGAAACGGCCTGCGTCTATGAGGATATCCCGGAGACGCTGCCCCCATCGCTGAAGCGCCTCGAGTCTTCCGTCGAATTCGTATGCTTTTTCCGCTGCCGTCGCAGCCCGGTCCACGAAGGGCAGAAGGGTCTCAGGTCGGGAGGCGAGTGCGCTATTGCGGTCTCGGATGAGCATGTACGCATCCCAAGCTTCGTCTATCCCTATGAGACGCTTTCCGATCGGCCGCCCGCTATTGAAGCGGCTCAACACCTCGACGGCATTCGGAGCATTCGGCGAATCGTGTGATTGCGCGTTGGTGGAGGCATGCCGCGTTTGCGTGCTCTGCGACCCCGCCAAGGGCATTTTATACGTGGCGAAGATGGGAGGAGGGATGGCGTTGGCAAAGGGGTAGTGGGACCCGTGCGCGCGGGTCGGAGAGGACGGGGACGCTTGAGACGTGTCAGAGCGACTTTTGCCTGCGACAGCGGCGAAAATGATGACCGCGCCGTGGGACGTCGCGGGAGGGAAAGACTCACATTTTTTTGTAAACAGCCATTGAGAACATCGGACCCAATCGTTGTCCGGCAGGGCCTTTTCCTTTCCCTTGGTGCGCTTCGAACGGGACGCGAGGACGTCCAGAGACGCGGTGTCGTGCGCCATGGCGCGTGTGACGAGACGCAGAGCGACGCAAGCCAAGGCTGGCCTTGCGGCGAAGACGGGGTTGGACAGGAGGGGGTTGAGTGTGGCCAGGAGAGGCTCGACCATCACCATTCGACAGACTACCGCCGCGAGACCGTCTGTGGAGAATCTGGAAGAGCAAAGTGAGCGAAAAAGAAACGAGAGTCAGTGTTTCCCGGGGTGGGTTACCTAGAAGCAGCATGCAACAAACCGACCTGAGCTGACGAGCGATGCCGGCGGTCCCAAGAGAGCGGCAGACTCGTAGATTCGCGAATGGGTCCAGTGGGTCGCCCTTCTCAAATTGTCCTTCTGCACGCAATGCGCTCTTCACGGCGACGGCCGACAACAGAACCCTATTACTGTCGCACGTGACCCATTGCTTGTATTTGGGTTTAGAATATGGAAGAGCGCAGGACGGCCCCGGACGCGAATGTCGGTGGGAATTTCGCCTCGCAGGGCAACTGTATTGTCTGACGGCCATCGTATCCTATTGTACGTACGGGTTCGCGAGCCTGCGTGTCAGAGCCGACCACTGACAGATCAGAACGCTAGCTAAACAATGGAAGGTCTCCGCCCCCCAGCCCACGAGCTCGTCGTCCTCTCTCCAACCCATCCCGAGGATGTTGATGACGATGGCGATCCAGAAGCCCGAGCGAGCCTGAAACTGCGGCTGCAGTGCTACGCCGTCCGCATCAGCGTGTTCGTCCACGAACAGCGTTTCCCGCTCGACGTCGAAATCGATGCGTACGTCCGCCGCGTATTTTGTTTTGTGTTTTTGGCTTTTTGTTTCTGAGCAACTATCTCCGCGGTGGGATCGCCGTGCCTCGATCCGCAACCACCCCTCCTCGTATTCCAGAATCGACGCCACGGCGACCCATTTCTTGTTGCGTCTCGTACCCTCGCTCGAGCCGATCGGGACGATACGCGCCTACAGGCCCCCGGGTGCCACGCACTACAAGCTCAGCCGCCTCGCCGTCCTCAAGGAACACCGCCGATTCAGATTCGGTCGCGCACTCGTGCTCGCGCTCCACGAGTGGGTGCGAAACGACGCGCGGGCCCACGCATCACAGGGGCTCGTCACCGTGGTCAGTCACTCCCAGATTCCCGTCAAGGGATTCTACGCCAAGTAAGCGTCCCCTCTCTCCTGCTTTCACACGCGATCCCGCACAACCGTCCTTCTGTCACCTAGGTTCGGGTACACCCCTGAGGTGCGTTCGCTTCTTCCTCCCCTTCACCCACGTCGTCCCGCCGAACCCACAGTCACAGGGAGAAGAGTTTGACGAAGACGGGGCTCCTCATCAGAAGATGATCGCACGCCTGCCCCTATCCGATTGACCCATAAACCGAAACTGTTCAATTCTATACCCGTAAAGAATCGTGTCATAGTAGAGAGGAGTTTCTAGCAATACAGCATAGGTGGCTTGGTATGTATACAGGTATAGTCATCATGGTCCGATGAAGGTCGTGTCATGTACAGTCGTGATGCGTAAAAATAGCGAACCCGCTCGAAATTCAAAAGCAGCGATAACCTAAACTAGTCACAGAACCAAGAAGTCGAAAGGTGTATCATAGGGACGTCAAGAGGGTCATCATGCGCCCGAAGACGGACGCGAGATGACAGCCCAAAACACAAAACGCAAAGAGGAGGGGTCGAAGGTGATGAAAAAAAAGCTCATTTGAGCGAACATAGAAGTCAGAAGCCGCATCACAACAGAAAGATCAAGCACGGTAACGGTCGGCAACGTCGTCTGCCATCGAACCCTCGCTCTCGCTCTCAGAGCTGGAAGCCTCGGCCTTGGCAGATCTCGACGACCCGAGCGGAATGGTGGCAGTCTGGAAAGGATTCCCCGGCAAGACGCTGAAACTGATGCTCGTCCCGTAGCCCGTGGTCCCATCTTCGTACATCTTCCGAGCGGATTCATATTCGAGCTTCTCCTGCTCGGCCTGCGCGAGAAACGGCTATCCGAAATCGGGTCAGCGCGCTGGGTGCAAATGATATCAGAGCGCGCGCACCTTGCGTTCGTCATCTGTCATCGAGCGCCATTTTCCGGCAGCCAGGACACTCTGCTTGGTCGTCTCCGTCTCGTCACCAAACACGTCCTTCACGAGTACGGGGTCCGATCGTATCCTCTGCAAGAACATGAAGTACGCGCTCAGGGGCTTCTTCGGCGCATTGGGATCCTTGATGTTGCCCTTCCGCGATTTTCCGGCCTTGCGTTGCGCAGCGCGGAACGTGTTCTCGCGCTTGATGTCTTCAGGAGTCAGAGAGCTCATGTACGCGAGGTACTCTCGCTCCCGGATTTCCTTCATGGCCTGAGAACGCCGCTTGTAAGGCTGTGTGTGCGTCGACATCAGCCGTCGACTGCGGACTGGAACGGGACACGTACCTCTTTCTCAGCGTTGCTGAGCTGTGCATACTCGATGCCGGCTTCCTTGGCGGCCTGCGCGACGTTCAGCTTGCGGGTATTGGAGGCTTGGTGTCTCTGGATCCAGTCGGTAAAGTAGAGCTGCCATGCGGAAGGTGCTAATTTGGGAGGCTTGAGGTGCGACTTCTGAGGAGCTGTAACGTGGCCATTTGTCAGTCATGACGGTCGTGGCAAGGGGCGCTTCACTCACACGTCTCGCCTGTCCGCGGCCTGTCGTTAATGTCATAGGGCGTCGGGCGAAGCTCGACTTTCCTCTTCCTGCGGACGGTGGCGTCCGGATCGTCGCCTAAGCCCGCCGATTCGGCCCGCCGACTGTAATGCCGAGCTAAACTGGGCGTGCGAGACTGGACGCCCGAGGGCGCGCTAGACGATTGAAAGACGTGCGCCAGGGGGATGGAGCTCCTTCGGCTTCGCTGCCGCTGTGTCGCGTAGTGGTCCTCGGACGATAGCGGGGAGTGGGGCGGGTGGAGCAAAGAAGGCGGAGGGGAGGCGACGGGACGGTTGGGATTCCACAAGTCTAGAGCCCACGATGGCTGTGAGATCTGCGGGGGGGAGATGGAGGCGACGGGGGCGTCAGACAGGGTTCCATCCATGGACCTTGACAGCGGATGTAAGGCGGGATGGTCCGCGGGCGGGGAGAACGGCTCCGCCTTTGCGAGGAAGAGAGGGCTATCTTGGTACGAGACGAAGGAGGCGGCGGCCTGCGCGCTACCCTCGAAGGACGGAATGGCGATGGGAGAGGACGACGGCGCCAGGGAAGCAAAGTCTTCGTCGACTAGCCAGTTGGAGATATAGCGACTGGAGTCGTCAAAGTCGGACAGGGAGGAAGGCATGTCGGCGGCGAAGGCGGCAAAGGCGTTGGGGCTGAAGCTGGGGTCTTGGGGGGTGGAATAGTCGAGCTGACTGCAGGGAGACGCGGGGGATGCGGAGAAGCTGGGGAGGGAGGCGGGAGATGGAAAGCCGTTGATGGAGTCCCACGAGAAGGGGAGGGAGGGGTCGTGCCGCTGAGGGTCGTCGATATCTAGCGGGCCGAAAATCATGTGGTCCGAGTCAAAGTTGGGGATGGAACGGGGGAAGGCGTCGTCGTCGAAAGAGATGAGAGGGGACGCGTCCTTCATGGAGGCATCGTCTGGGTGGACAAAGGGAGAAGAGGCGGAGGGGTGTGGGCGGGACAGGGAAGGGAAGTGATGCATATGGGAAGAGGGTGGAAGCGTCGGGGGGATATGACGGAGAGGGAAGCGGGGAGGGCTCGCGTTATATAGGCAGGGAGGGCGGTGGCAGCGTGACGGGGCAAGGACATGGTCGCAGGGGGCCTTTGTGGTGAATTTAAGAAGGAGACAAGAAAGCGGTCTTCGAAACGGATCCATTGCTGTACCTAGGTGGGGGACTGACTCGGGATGACTGGAATCAGCGCAAAGTTGGCAAAGTGCGAGCCGGGGGAGCTGGCGGAGACCTGCACTGGGGCGCATCGAACGCGTGCACAGCAGAGCAGCAGGTTCTCGTCGTTGCCTTATCGAGAAGTCGATGCGCGCGCGATCCTGTTTTTCAGGTCAAATGAGAAGCCGAGAGTCGCTGATGGGGGCTCCTGATGGCGGCTTGATTCGCTGTCTGCCCGGCGTTGACCCCCGCGTTCGCTCGGTTCGCTCGCGGCTGCCGGCCCTAAACTCCCCACCAATCCGGCAACTGCGTCCCCGCCCTCGGGATCCTATTGTGCACAGCCACGCCCTCTCTGGAAGGTGCCCGACGCGCAGAGGCGCTGATGCATACTGACTGACTCGCGGCGCACACACGCGCATTCGCTGACATTGGAAGGTCGCATTCAAATTCTCAGACATTCAATTTCATTTCCCCAGCATCTTTCCAACGCTCCCATCACAGCACAACAACGAATTCCGACGTCTGGTATCGGGGATTGTTGTAAACGCTCTTGCCCGCCTGAATCAAGCGCACACACCGGCCCAGCCTCCGTCAGTCTTCCGTCCACGCGCTCCAGACCGCGATGACTCACCTCCCAGTCCTTCACGTCCTTCATGATCTCCCGTTCCCTCCCCACTGCCGCCTGTTGCCGCCGGTACGCGTCGCGGTCCCCCTCAGCCAGCAGCAGGGGAATAAGATGGATGCGAGACCACGTCTTTTCGCGCTGCAGCTCTCTGCGTAGGACCATCTATATCAGTCTTCCTTCCTTATTCTGCCGTGGGCCATCTGCGCGGGACCTCCGACGCGCGATAAGACGTCTGCGGCATCGCGCGGCCGGATCCAGAGCCACGTTCCCCGTTGGGCGGGTGCCATCACTTGACACGTTCCGCGTCCCGCTGACCCACAGATTCGCCTTCACGGCGTGGAGTTCGGATGGCACACGCACCTCTTCTCCATGTTGCCCTTTCCCAGACGATAGAAGCCATACACGCAAACCGCCGTTACGCCGCCGAGAAGGACCAGTCCACTCGGTCCGCGCAATGGAAGGTTCCTCTTGTACTTGAGCGACTCGAACCCCCCCGCAGGGGGCATATCCCTGAGACCACAATCAGTCAGCCACAACAACGGCGCGCAGAGCGTCCACGCACTGTCTGTAGGGTGTAGACACTGTTCGAAATGTCCATCAGCTCTGTTCGTGCGAGATCCGCGTGGCGGTACTCACTGGCAAACTCGCAGCTCGAAAGGTAAAGGCAGCACGCCCTGGACCGACAACTGTTGCACTTGGGCGTCTGCCTGCCCTATAGAACGTCATCACGTGATCCGCGGATCTGGATCTGGAGGGCGCCCGAATTGAGGCGAGGATCCAACTTCAAGGGGTGAATGAGAACAATTCCATGATCAGTATCAATATTTGTTCGGTGAATTTTCATCATTACGGACGTGTCCTCGGACGAGATGGATCTTTCTATTGTTATTTCCAATGCATGGACACACAACGGCGTCCTGAGTCAAAATTCGAGTTCTGCCGCCCCAGCTGTTTGATTTCGCCAGCTCGTGATGTTCCGACATGACGAGAGGGTTGAAATGGGCAAGAGCTGTGCGGGGTGACGTTGTGCGCGCAAAGGCGAGTGTTCGTGCTCGGTGACTATAGTATGAAGAAGCCAAAAGAGGAAGAGCAAATGATCGAGCGGGCGTTGAATGGCCCGTGGACTGCCAAATGTGAAAAACGTGGATTCACGCATTCGACTCGCAATTGGATCGCCTTCCTTCGCTCTCTTCCGGCCGTCGTCCTTCTTTCTTGAACCACCATCATGTCTCGTCATCCCTCCCCTGGTCCCTCCCATCCTCCCTCCCATCCTCTCTTCCATACCAATCCCTCCCAGTCTTCCAATAGACAGAGATCGAAACCATATGCTACGGGCATTGCTGCCGGCGCTGAAGATGCCAAATACAAGGCCAAGTACAGGGATCTCAAGAAAAAGGTCAAGGAAATCGAGGCTGTGAGTCGACGTGTCCAACTCGCCTTTCGATAGACGTGCGCTCATGCTAAACTAAGGATAATGACAAACTCCACTTCAAAATGCTCCAAGCGAGGCGCAATATATCACGCATGAAAATAGAGAGAGCGTGAGCGCCCAAACAGCCTTTCTGACTCCACGTCGCGCTCATCGTGTCGTTAGTATTCTGTACGAACGCCTGTCAGGCCATCCTTCGCCCGCGAGCGCTTTCGAACGTCAAGGCGTACCCGTCGTCCATGACGTCCACCCTCAAATGCAAGTTCCTGTGCCTCACGCGCCCCGAGGTCATCATTCCCCCCGAGACCCCCTCGAGCCGCAGTACATCGCCCTGGATCCCAACAATCATGCTGCGATCGAATATTACAGGGCTCACGGTGCAGCTATCCGCGTGGTGCCAGGTCCTGACGGCCAGTTCACCCACATCGCAGAGACCGTAGTCGGCCCTGGTATGGCTCCTTCTCCCAATGCCGTCCCCGTTCATCTTTCTCGACAGCCTTCTGCATATCCCCCTTCACGCGATGCGCGACAGCATAGTCTTCATCCCGTGCCTGCTGTCCCGACCATGCAACACATGGAACCGCCCCGTCCTCGGGAGCATGACCGATCCCACTCTCGCTCTAATCATTCTCAACCTCAATCTCAATCGCACTCTCCCGCGGCCTCCTCTCAGTCTCATTCGCGCTCAAGATCTCGAGGTAACCATGCCTCGCATGTTTCTCAAGCACCCGTTCCTGGCTACCCTCACCCTCAACAATTGCTCATCGAAACGTTTCCACTAACTCACACTGAATCACAGCCGCCAGTTCCCTCTTTGGATAGGGGCACGTCGCGCCGTCCCGACATACACGAGCTCACACATTCCCCTGGGTACATGACACCCGGCCCGCCAGCACCTCCGTCACAAGTTCAGTCTCCCCCAATGTCTCATCCCCAATCCCCGGGCGCCAGAGGCAGCAGTCGCATACACAATCACCAGCGCATGGGACCAGGGACGAACATCAACAACATCGGCCAGCCGGAGCGCGAGCGGGACCGTGACGTTCGTGACAGGGAACGCGAGATCGAGTGGGAGCAGGAGAGGATGATGAAATTGAGGGAGATGGAGCTTGGCGGTGGACCTGCACGCGCCCCTTCCCCGCCTTTTGCGACGCAAGNCCGCCACGCGGCGGACCCGTACATCGACGAGCGCGAGCGCGGTGTTCCCCGCTCTCAGGAAG